>JASZXT010000104.1:0-55401 GCA_035521555.1 Lecanoromycetidae sp. Uapishka_2
GTGGTGGGAAAAGGAAGGAAGGAAGAAAGGAAGAGAAGGAGGAAGAGAGGGGGAATTGTCTTTCAGCCAAGGGGAAGCCCAGTGTCATTTCCTCCATGATATCGCTACCGACATGTTACTGGTGTCAGATGTGGGTCACTTACAGGATAGAGCGAAGCCAGTAGACCTCTGCGCCACGGACCGGGTTCGGCTGGAAGAAATCGTGTTGCATGAATTTGACGCGCTTTTGGGACAAGGCGGAGGGGTTTTCTTTCGGCCAGACTTCCTTTTCAGCCATGTGAAGGACGGGAGCGCGGTCTTGGAGGACAAAGTTGAGTGAGGGGTAGAGGTGAGATAGCTGAATGAGAAATCCACCTTGATGAGAGAGAAGACACACAGCGGTCAGTAAGATGTTCGATCGATATGCAGCGGGTACTTTTTCGAATATTGCCTCGCTGTTAGGGACGCAAGGGGCTTACCAACACCGCCACCTACGTCCACAACCGTGGCGCTACCCAGCTCAGACCAGGGATAATCTGTTGATCTCGTCAACACCATACACAAAAGATTTCTTCTTCGAGTTGCCCACACAGCCGGTACTCTGCGCGGCAAATACCGAAGATGCTAACACTACACGGAAAGACTGACCGTAGGGATGGGCAGCTCCGTGAACCCTTCCGCCGCCCAACATTGAGAGGTTGAAGATCTCATGCTCGGGCCTCTTGACAAGCGCCTCCTTCTCTGAAGCAATCACGACATTCGCAAGCTGCGGAACACTGGGATAGTTGGAACCTCCCTTGGAGATGTCACTTGATAGCACCGTTTCCTCCAGCCAGTCCCACCGGGTCTTGTTCGTTCCGAGAGCGTCCTGCCAAGCGGTCTCGTCGACTTGATAGCTCGACCCTTTGACCTTATCTAGCAGTGCTTTGGGTAAATGCTCGCTTGCGGCGTAGAGATCGAGATTAAAGTTCATTACATAGGCGCGCAAAGGCTCATTGTTGACGAGAGCGGCGGAAATGACATTGTTAGCAAAAGTATTCGGTTGTGTCTCCTTGAAGATATGGTTTGAGCACAAGGTGCGAAGGACACGGCCCAATTTGAGGTGCTCAATACCCGTCTTCTCGCTCAGTGTTTGAGCGGATAATCCGACTGAGCGATCCATGCCGGGAGCGGCAAGTAAGTTGGGGATATTTCGTTCGCAGGCGATGAATAGCGCTCGACTCTCCCAGTATTGACAGCCGACTTCCATGATCCGTAAGCTAGGCTCGGCGATGAGTTCAGTCAGTGAACCTGTAAGGGCGAGTAGAGTGCGCTGAGCTTGGAAAAGACGTCGGCTCGGCAGGATATCTGGGGAGGCTCCATCGTTGCTGGCGCCAGTCTGTTGTTCTTTTGCCCATTCTTCGAGCACGGTTTGGATGTTGGTTGTGAAGAGCTGGGAGAGTTGTAGAAGCTGTACGCCATCCGTCAATGATTTGATTACACGCGACATTTGTGATGATGAGGTGAAGAGAAAATTTGCCAAAGTATGTCTTGTGTTTCTTGATTGTTCAGAATACAATCCGAGTAGCTTACCCTCCAGAATCCACGATAAGCGGACCGGAGTTGAGCATACTCGGGCTCTGACGTTAGCGGATTCGGAATTGTTGCAAATGCTTGACACTGGTCCTCGACGCACCTTATCATGTAAAGTTCTATTCGGCTTAGATGCCGCGTAATTCTGGCTTTTATTCTTGTTATTAAATATAAAATATCATCATTTAAAGTTAGATTGAAAGGATAAAGATGCTAGCCTTAGGCCTAACTCTGCACATCCTAAAACTTTGCATTTTACGGTGGAAGGAAAAATAACACACTCGGTCTCCCTCGGGTAGTGGAGATTGAGCCCACTCATCTTGGCCTCCTTTCAAGCACATACTTCATCTGGATTCCCCTACCTGCTTGTTGATTTAGGTTCCTAGATATTGCAATCCTCACTCCCCATCGTTAAATCTGTCAATGCAGCAAGAGAGAAGCGCGAGCGGTATTCGCAGGGTAAATTATTGATATATGGAGTGTCTACTGCCTTCGTCGTTGTATACATCTATATTATGATGCGAGTACACTCATCTATTTGCTCTTCAGCAACCCACTTCGCTGCCAAAAGGACACGTACAGACTCATTTCCTTCGGCCCCACACCCCCCGTTGATCGCAAGACTGGTGAAACTTTTTGGAATTTCCTTGTGTCAAGGACCAAACTGCCACCCGACATATGCAAAAAGTCATTCTCGAAGAATTTCATCAGATCGTTCGGACTCTCGTCCAGTTTTGATACCTCATTGAGCCAATCAGAGAACGGGACGCGAGATTTGGGAGGTAGCCCAAGAATGTACTCTAGAGTAGTGCACATCTCTGGCCAAGGTTGTCGTACTGGGTTTTCAAGATGATAGACCAAGTCTCGGGGCTCGCACCTAATGAGGAGATCGGTGACGGCAAGTGCGGCTTGATCGACTGGAAGCCACGAAAATGTCTAGGAGCAACAGTCAGCTTGTCACAGGGGTAATTAGAGACTATCAGAATTTCTCACGCCATGCAAGTCTGGTAGGTGCCCAATAGCCAAAGAAGATCTGACGAGAGCGGGAATATGCTCCTTTACGTTCCAATATCCACTGGCTCGTGACCCAGTCAATTGCCCGATCCGAACGATGATAGGCTGGACTTCGGATTGTAAGGTGTTGTAAGCGCTTTCCATCATTTGTTCGCATACCCATTTTGCCTCAGCATAGCCCATTGCCAATGGTGCCTTCGCCGGATCGTGTAAAGGTATTTCAGGGACCATCCTTTCGCCGCTCCGACTCAGAGCATGCTTTCCAACGACAGCGATGGAAGATGCAAAGATGACACGTGGCTTCACACGAGGTCGGAGACGATGCGCAAGGCGGGCAAGATGAAACAAGTATTGCAGAGCCTTGATATGAATTTGAAATGAGGACAGATTCATCTGGAAATCCATGGGCCAGGCGCCGTGGAAGATGTGAGTGACTTCTGAAGCTAGTCGGTAGTACTCCTCTTCTCCCAAGCCAAGGCGATCGTCTCCAGGCTGCCAGGCCAAGATCTTTACTTTAGACCACGCTTTTTCAGACAGAGTGATTCCGCGGTCACCTAACGCTTCTTGTTGTGCAGACATTGCGGCTTTCTGAAAATTGCTCGGTGGCATGGACGACTTCGCACGAACTAGACAAACTACGTTTGAAACTCGAGGTTGCTCACTAAGAATCTGCAATAGATGTGATCCTAGATTACCAGTAGTGCCTGTCAGCAATATCGTATTCGCATCTATCAATGATGGCCCGTTTTCATCGAAAAAGACATATTTGTGTGAAAGATCGGACATGAGTTTCGATTTGGCAGCTAGAGACGAGTGGATACTATTCGAGCTCTGAAGTACATCCATCAGCTTCTGAATTGATGAGTGGGAGTAGACGAAGTCGAGTGGGAGACCATCAGAATACTGAGGTCCACAGTGTAATTTTCGATACAAGGGATCGAGCGTCCGCCGCAGTCGAGTAGCCTGCAAGGAGTCCATGCCTAGTTGAATAAAATCGTCCTCATCTTGCCATGTGTTGGGCTTCATGTGTGGCGGCAGGCAGTTCTGCACGATGTCTCTAAGACTTCTACGTGGATCTTGAGGATCGATAGCAACAGCAGAGGAGCCAAGTATGCTTTCCTCTAATCTGTCGTATACTGAGCGAATTTCAGATTGGAACTCCAGATAGACCTCTTTGCGTTGAGGCAATCCCTTGTCTGATAGAGGGATACTTTTTCCAGAAGGCTTCACTAGGATTGCTGCCTTTGTGGCAACGCAAGCATGCTGGTCCACCCTCTTGTTCGCATCGAGAACGACTGGCCATATCGATTCGACAAAGTCTTCTTCTGAGCTTATTCTTGGTGAAATTGGCTCAAGAAGAACTCCAGCCTCGAATTGACCGGTCCCAAACACGACAGCGCGTTTTATTCGGGGGTCTAGTTCAAGGATTGCTTCCATCGAGTTTGGCGAAATTTTCTCGCCTGTCGCAAGTACGATGAGGTCGTCCTTCCGGCCTGTTAATTTTACTTCCTCCGGATTGCACGGATTTATTTCCACACCATCTTGGAGCTCAAAATCTGTCTGTGAGCCGAAAGGTCTGCCAACGAGTTTGTATTCGCTGATTGCAGAATTGTCTGAAGAGTCTCTGTGCGTCAAACGTATTCCTATATCCGAACGTAATCGAAGATACCTCCAGTTGTAAGACTTACTGGGCCTGAAAATTGGTGCCAAGGCACCTAATTCAGTCGCCCCAAAATGATTCAGTAATTTGACATTTTCTGCGTGCAGTGTTTCTGCCACGGCACTTTTGATAGGTCCCCCTCCAACTACCACGAAATCTAGCGAAGCTAATTTCGCCGCCCCCGAGCCTTGAACAATTTCTTCAAGGATAGTAGGAACCGTCATCAACGATGTTATGGCTTTGTCTTCAATCACTCGTAGAACAAAAGTACCGTTACCAATGGTTTCTGATGGCGGGAAGCAAACCGTCTTTCCTACCGACAAGGCAAGCGCTGGAGCCAACACACCGAATCCCTTCTCAATATCAGTCAAACCCCCCAAAGGGATGTCCAATGTACCTACGTGAAATAGTGGCAGCGTGGAAAGATTTACTCCCCGCTTTGACTCATCTTCTGAGGGCGGAAACAGGTGGCACGCGGCATATCCAAGCAAATAACGGTGCGCGAGGGGAATGGCTTTAGGCAAACCTGTACACCTATGAAGCTCCTAAACAGCAGTCAAATGAGGCTGAGGCGTACCTGTAGTGCCTGAGCTGTGAAGGATTACCACATGTTGGTCATTTTCACGTACACACTGCCGACAGTGAGCAAAATGTTGAGATGCACTCAGCTCGATGGACGACCCCAGGAATTGATCAAAAGGGGCAGCGGTGTACATGAGTACTTGTGGCCTTGCTGAATTGTCTTTCAGGAGCGCGTCCTCAATGTGTCCTGCAGTGCGAGACGAAACGACTACCGAAGATGCTCCTGTTTCTTCCAACAACTTGACGACGGCGGTGGGATTCAGTCTTATAGACAGCAATACGCACTGAATACTTTAGCTTCATAGCTTGTGTGTGCTGATAGGGACCTTACAGGGATGTTCAAAGTGAGCAAAGCAATCATGTAAATGAAGAGACCAACGTCACTCTCTAGAAACAAGGCAATGGGTGAAGCTTTGCGGACGGTGAAATCAGACTCCAAAACGGCCGGATGTGCGTGTGAAATCTCTTGTAGAAGCCAAGAGCAGCATTTCTCGACTGCGCACCCCAGTTGATGGTATGTGATAGGCGTGAGATCGAGTTTTTCGGGCGTACCTCGTGATAGACGATTTTGGAGGCAGAAAACATGATGTGGATTATGAATTGCATCAAAATATACGAGATCAGGAAGTGAGCGAAGCACGAGTGACTGCTGCGGACTTCCGATTGGATCGGGTGGTATAGGAAGCAATTGGAAAGGTGGTCGCTGAAAGGGCATCTGGCCTTCTCTCGATGCCATACTTGCTTTAGGCTAAGCGTGTGTGTCAAAACTTTTAGGGTTAGGGTTGTTGGCAGAGAGATACTATTGTGTACGTTGTGAATAGAGTACAATATTATTCGAGTGCTTCCAAACTCATCAAGTGCCCGTCACAGATATGTAAAAGCTATCTTCAGTCGTTGTAACATGAATCTATGCTACTATGCAACCATGCGGTGCCCGCTTATCACGATGTGTCATACTATCTACAACGGACCAGAGTATTTGCACAAATCCTGTCAGCAGTTTGGGAATCGTGTTGGTGAAATCTCGGCATCTCTATCACTTTGTATGACCTTCTCTATCACGATATGGATAGGGTTGTGCGAAGGTATGCCCGGCCGGTCTTTCTTTTGCCGCACAGGCCCTAACCTCGCCTTACACGCCCATCACATAGTCAGCCAATTACGAGTCAATAACAAGCTACAAGCCAACAAGATACTCTGGGCCCAAAAGTTGGTGTTCAACTTGGCTAGCTGTACCAGCTAGCTTGAAAGGGTTCATCTATAATCTCAAGTGAACACGGCTGTATATCGGTCTTAGTTGCAACGGACTCCCTCTCCAGAAGTTCAGCCTTCTCTCGAACCTTTCCGCGGCCTCAATAAAACTCTCTTCCATGGATTCGGCTAATGCGGCCAGCAAATCGGCACCTATTGACAGACATCAAATCATCTTATTTGGTGGACACGGGTCTCCAACAATTTTCTCCTCGGTAGCAGCTCAACAAGCACAAGAAGACGTAGAACAGTCTGTAGCCGGTGCAATCTTCTTGTCACAATGTCATGCAGTTTTTCTTGAGGAGCTCTTGAGCCTTGGAGATCGATCACGCCGGAAAATTGGCCTTGAATTGACGGATCTTCAAAACCCTCGAAATTTTCTAGTTCCTCCAGAGTCATTCCAGAAAAACCCTATAGTACAGGCAACGACTATATGCTTGTACCAGCTTCTCCGTTACATTGCCGAAGTTGAGCGTTCAGGATCCCGCTTAGACGCATCAGGAAAGCATATTCTAGAGACGGTTGGGGTTTGCTCTGGATTACTGCCTGCCGCTGTGGTAGCCTCGTCAGCTACCATTTCTGAGATTATCAAGAATGGAGTTGGGGCAATCCGCCTTGCTTTCTGGATTGCGTGTAGGAGCTCCATTCAGGGACACAGGTATGGAGGAGACGGAGCAAAAGCCGGGTCTTGGTTACTTGTTGTCAAAGGCTTCAGTCAGGCTCAGGCGAGAGAAAAACTGGAATCCTTTTGTACACTGGTAAGTCAGCAAACGCAGCAAGAGCCCTCCTGTGCTTGAAGACCTAACATTTCAGGTTAAACGACGGGTTCTTCGATTATCTGCTGTCTTAAGCGCGAGTATGGTCTCAGTGACTGGCCCTCCTGAAGAACTGCGCGCCTTTCATGAGTGGTTAGGCTCGAAAGTGATGGTCAAGTATGCGGCTGTGAACGCTTGGTACCATGCAGGAGATCAACTCAAAGACATAGCAGAGGAAGTCATACACGACATCGAAGAACGACAGATCCAATTTCCCAAGTCTTGCGCGCTGCAACAGCCGCTTCGTTCTTCATATGATGGTTCCTTTGCAAAGAGAGAGGACTCAGACAGGAACTCTCTTGCACGGTGGGTAGTTTCGCATATGCTCATCTATCCTATTGACTGGCTCACGACGTCCGAGGCAATTTCCTCGACGCTCACACCTATCCTCGCTAGCCAAGATGGTTTCAGACCACAACTCTTGTCATTTGGGCCAAGCTCGGAGTGGCTTCTAGGGGCTTTCAAAGCTCGTGACGTATATGCAAAATATGATTTGATGGAATTGTCTGCGTTCAATGCAAGTAAGACAATGGACATGCCTCTTAGCTGTCGAGACGACATTGCAATTGTGGGAATGGGCGTTCATTATCCGAAGGGTCATGGCCAAGAAGAGTTGTGGGAAAGTCTTTGCGATGGGGTGATTGCTGTGTCCGAAGTAAGTTTAGTAAGTGTCGCAAGAGTGTTGTACCAAGTTGATCATTTGGGACCAGATACCTACCTCTCGTTTTAACGCTGCTCCTTATCATGAGTACGATGACATGGATGAAAGTAGGACCATGGCAACTCATCATGGCGCTTTCATTGATGACGTGTGGAAATTTGACAACGCGTTCTTCAATATAACCCCAAGAGAAGCAAAGTCGATTGATCCCCAACAACGCATACTACTTCATACTGCCCAAGCTGCCTTGGACGACGCAGGTTATGTTCCAGACTCCACTCCAACATTCCAACGTTCCACTATGGGTTGCTATATAGGACTTGCTACCGGAGATTATACTGACAACCTTCGAGATGAAATCGATGTGTACTATAGTCCTGGTAAAATTTAACATTCACTGGCCATTTGGAGGGCTAATATATGCTAGGTACATTGCGCGCATTCAACAGCGGAAGAATATCATTCGTCCATAGTCTTAGTGGTCCTTCGATTGTTACCGATACTGCGTGCTCTTCAAGCCTTGTGTCTGTATATCAAGCATGCCGGGCACTGAACAATAGAGATTGTACAGTGGCCATCGCTGGTGGTGTCAATACGATAAGTAGTCCGGACGTGCGTGTGTTCATTAGCTTGGTCAATCATCTACTGAAAACGGTCAGATGTATCTCGGTCTCTCTAGTGGGCACTTTCTAAGTCCCACCGGTGGCTGTCGTCCGTTCGACGCCTTCGCAGATGGGTATTGTCGAGCAGAAGGTTGCGGTATTTTTATTTTGAAGCGCTACTCGGATGCGATCAGGGAGAATGATCAGATTTACGGTGTGATTAAGGGGGTAGAAGTGAACCAGAGCGGAAATGCTCAATCTATCACTCATCCACATAGTGAGACCCAAACTCAGCTATTCCAGCGTCTACTATCGAGGACCATGGTGGAACCCTCCACAATAAGTGTAGTCGAGGCGCATGGAACTGGCACACAGGTTGGCTAGCGAGATCGGTAAATAGTTCTGAGGCATCTGCTTACACATTGGATAGGCCGGAGATGCACGAGAAGTTGCTAGTCTGCAGTCCGCGTTCGGTAGCTCGCATTCTCTACAACATCCACTTATCATTAGTTCAATCAAGGGAAATATAGGACATGCTGAAGCAGCGTCCGGCGCTGCCAGTTTAGCAAAAATTTTGCTCATGCTCCGGAAGAATATCATCCCACGACAGGCCGGCTTCCACAAATTGAATCCACGTCTAGCTGGTCTCGAAGATCACGGTATCATCATACCAATCGCAAACCGCGAGTGGCAACCTTCTCAAACACAGCCACGAAGGGCGATGCTAAACAATTTTGGCGCTGCGGGTTCGAATGTTGCATTGCTCCTTGAGGAGAATATGATACCAAATTCAGGAAAGATCAGCGGACTTGATAGGTCATCATACGTCTTCAATGTTTCGGCAAAGACGGTAGTTGCGCAACAAGCATACGTCAGGAAATATCAGGACTACCTACGCGATGTCGAACCAAAACCTCACATCAAGGACATATGCTACACAGCAACTGCGCGCCGTGAGGCTCACAGCCACCGAATTTCCGTAGCCTGCAGTTCAATAGAAGATTTGGTGGCGAAACTCAAGAACATTGACGAGGGTGACAGTGAGCCAGCTCGTGCTTCGAAGTCAGTTGTTTTTGCGTTCTCGGGGCAGGGCGGTATATATCGCGGTATGAGCGAAGGATTGCTGGATTCTTCGGCTTTCTTCGGAAATGAAGTCCGCCAGTGCGACAAAATCATTCAAGACCTAGGATTCCCAAGTTTTTTGTCCTATCTGACGAAAGATCCTAGAAGTCAAGAGAGCCTTACAGGTTCAGAAGAGCTAATTATGTCTCAATACGCTTGTGTCGCCCTCGAATACTCGCTCGCGAGGCTCTTCATGTCTTGGGATATCATTCCAACCTATGTAGTCGGACATAGGTACGTTCTCCCGCAAATAATGCATGGAAAAAAGACTCATCAATTGCAGCCTAGGAGAATATGCTGCGCTGGCGATCGCGGGAGCCATAAGCCTCAAGGATACTCTAAAGATTGTTGCTTCACGTGCACGATTAATGGCTGATAAGTGTCCCAATGAGAAATCCGGCATGATTGCCTGCAAAGTTTCCCCGTCAACAGTGGACCAAATACTTGCCTTTGAGAAAGTCATACCGCAGCTGTCAGTTGCGTGTAGGAACAGTAGCAATGACTGCGTTGTTTCTGGGCCACTTAGTCAGCTTGACCATTTCGAGCAGATTTGCAATCTTAAGCCAATCAAAGCCAAGAGACTAGATGTTCCTTACGGATATCACTCCGCTTCTATGGACCCTATTGTCGAAGCTTTGGAGGATGTAGGCCGCTCCGTAACATGGTCCAATCCTACGATACCTATCGCATCCGGCGTCCATGGGCGCCTTTTACAAGCAACAGACTGTCAAAGCAATTACTTTGCCGAGCACGCCCGTCAATCTGTCCGCTTCGCCGAGGCTGTTGAGAGCATCAACGCAGCAGAGAGTTCCAGGAACTCCTTTTTTGTAGAGATTGGCCCTCAGCCAACAGTGTCGACGCTTGTCAAAAGCATCCTTATCTCTGATCCCTCCCCATGTTATTCAGCTCTTAACAGAGGTGTGGACGCGTGGTCTACCTTGAACACGATACTATCCCAGCTTTTCTTGGCCAATTACAACGTCAGGTGGCGTGAAGTCTTTGCGGACTGCCAGCCTATCACCATAAATCTCCCAGGATATCCGCTTAGTGGTACTGATTTCGAGATACCTTACTCTGAGCCGGTCTACAAGCGCCGTAACAGTATTGAGCCATCGTATAGCGAGACGGGTTTTACACTTCTGCCCAGGATTAACCTGACGAAATCTTCCGGAGATTTCCTTCTTTATGAAACGACTTCCGCAATCCTAGGCCGCCTGATATCGGGTCACAACGTTGGGGGAACTGCTATTTGCCCAGCTTCCGTATACCATGAACTTGTTGTAGAAGCGGCGCAAGTCACCTCTCTTCCAAGTCAAGGTCATGTGTGGATAGTGAGCGATATGAGTTTTGCACAACCCCTAATTCACGATTCCTCCGGTCCGATACAAAAAATCCTACTGCATTTGAACAGAATCAAAGACAGTAATGGCTTTGAAGCCAAAGTCACTTCTGACGAGGTTGCAGACTCTGAAAGCATTGTATACTTTACATCAACCGTCTCAATGTCAAGTCCAACGGAAACTAAGCAGCGCCGAATGAGAGAAGCTGCTCTCATAAAGCGACAGTCCTCCTACCTCACTACAATTGGCGATCATAGTACCTTTCAAACAAAGATGCTATACGAGAGAATATTTAACAGGGTGGTAGAATATTCCAAAGAGTATCATACTCTTCAGGAGCTCAAGGTATCGAGCTCTAATCTGGAGGGCTTTGGAACATTCAAGCTTCCACATTTGCCGACAGAAGGTTACATTGTACCGCCTACCTTCACCGACACTCTACTTCATACTGCAGGTTTCATCGCCAATCTAAGTGTAGAGTCAGAGGAGATCTGTATCTGCAGTCATGTGGACTCGGTAGAAGTCTTATACGAGGGTCTAGACTTCAACGAGTCTTTCACCATTTACTGTGCTCTCTTCGACGATATTCAAGGGTCTATCCTCGCTGACATTTTTGTGCTGGATTTGGAGGGTCGGACAATAGCTCTCTGTCGTGGAGTGGAATTCAAGAAACTTAGACTCAAAGCTTTCCAGAGGATTATCCAGCCTGCGGTCAAAGCAGAGCCTCTTACTAGCCCACCAATGGAAGCATTCCCAAGCAGTGGGACGACAACAAACCCATCTCCTAGTGAACCTAGAACCCCAGAATCGCCGGGTGAGAGCGAGTACGCGGTCAGGATGAAGATCCAGAACGTTATGAGCGACTCATGCGGCTTTCTAAAACAAGACCTTACTCAGGGTTCCTCTCTAACCGCTCTAGGCATCGACTCTTTGTTGCAAATTGAGATCGCTTCGGCGCTTAAGCAAGCCTTTCCAAAGAGTACCGTTGATCAAGACACCATTGCGGCTTGCGATACTATTGGAAGCTTAGAGGACATCATCGTCTCTCAAATCGTTTCTAGAGCTTCCTCAATTGATGATGACCAGGTAAGCTCACCTTCTAGAGGAAGCCAATCAGCCAGTAAAGCGACCATTCTGCATGTCTCGGAGAATCAGCATGCAACGCCACTCTTTTGTTTCCATGATGGCAGTGGGCAAGGAAGTGTCTATGGTCGAATGGGCAACATGGAAAGGACCCTCTACGCATTCTCGGACCCGGATTTGGCGACTGACAACCTGCGTCCGCTCACTTTACGCCAAATGGCCAGCCGCTACGCTGCCACGATTTCGAACCTGGATTCTCCCTCTGTCATTCTCTGTGGTAAGTTTTGCCTGCAACCGGCTACTACTCGCACTTTGCGAGTAGTCTTTCATCTCTGTTTAATGAAGTTACTTCTAACATCAAGAAGGCTGGTCCTTTGGAGGCGTGTTGGCTTTTGAAACCGCCCATATACTTCAAGCATCCGGCTTCAATGTCAAAGGGCTCATCTTAATCGACTCTCCCTATCCACAAGATCACCAACCGCTACCGGAGAAGATTATCAGATACGTTCTGAGCAAGAGAAGTCCCAAAGTCGGTGTTCAAGACAACTCCGACGAAGACCGCATGAGTTCAGCCCTGCTTGCGGAATTCACAGCCAACGCTGCGCTACTAAAAACTTACTCTCCGTCGATGTTGCCGAAATACGTAAAGACGGTGTCTTTATCTAGTCGTGATACCATGGACACGCAGACACTATGCGGGGTCAGCTACGATTGGCTGAGCAATTCGAAAGCGCGCACGGAAGCAATCAAAGGCTGGGGAAAAATTATCGGCGGTGAGGTGGATGTAATCGAGATTCCTGGTAACCATTTCGAGGCCTTTGATGAGAAAAATGTACGATCCGTGTCTCTTTTTGACTATTTGTGTGTCACGGTTTAGAGCATCGAATGCTGACAAGGAGTTTAGATTGTGGAACTCAGTGCACAGATGAAGAAAGCGTGTCAGATCATCGAGAACTCGACTTAGCTAGGGTCTGCGAGCGCAGGAAGTTATGCTGTAAACGAGACGAGTATGAAGGGGGGGCGGCGTGTGGAGGCAGACACAGGCGAAGCTCAAACACTCATTTGTTTCATCACAATAATGTCTTGTCAAAGGCTTGTTATACTCAAGTGGATAGATAGATTAGATTTACGATTTCTTGTTCTGTCAATGAAATTTTGAACATTATTTACCGAGTAGAAGAGATAGTGCGTGGAAGCCGCGCAGACATTGATGTCGCTGTGCTCAATCATCCCTGCATCATGACCATTTTCAGCATCCAAGACTTTTAATGAACGAGTAATTGAGCTAGAAAGGTGTACGTCGCGGCTCAAATGAACATATAAAAGGAAGAATTTCGTACTTAGAAGAGCAGCAAAGAAGTATTTTTACGGCTATTTGAGCTAGAAAGGTTTGGCTTACGGCTTAACTCAGAATGCACGATAGACTTTTTGGTACTTAGAAGAGCAGCAATAACGTAGTTCCACGGATACTTGAGCTTGATACATGTGGGTGGCGGCTCAACGAAGTAGCAAATTGTTCGTACCCGAGTTGCATAGGGTTCCCAACAAAGTTTCGCTTTCTAGAATGGAATCGCACTCTGTTTAGGGACGCTTTTTCCGATTCATCCAGCTTCATAAAGCCCGCATCGACTACTGCAGTAGTGAGCTGCGCCTTCAGATCTTCGATATTTGACAAAGTCTGCGGACTCATGAAGTTCTTGCGGCAGAAATGATGTTCTGACACATGCAAGATAAGGACCGTTTCAGACAACAAAGAGGATGAGTGGCAGAATTCTGTATTGATCTAAGCCCTACTTTGAGACCGAAACTGTTCAAATTGAGCATCCAACACCCGATTAGCATGTCAGCTACGTTCCCAGTCCTCTTCAGAAGAAGGGATGTCCATGTCGTTCACAAAGCCTCTGGTCTGGCCGAGCCCAACCCACAATTCTCAAGCTGATGAAGCGCCTGGACCCTTTGTCCGCTTCGTCAAGCGTACGCGCAGTCCGGTTTGCCTCGTTAACCAGCGATGCTCAACTTTCCAGACCGCTCCTCCTTCGTACGCTAATTCCATCTGCCGCAGGCACGCACTCATCAGCTGCGTTCGAGAATCTTTGCTGTCGGGTTTTTCGAAGACCGCTGGATACAAGGAGAAGGGAAAAGGGGCAAACTTACATCGTACTCCCGCAAGAGGCTCGGCACGACCTTGCTGATTTCCAGATAGCTGATGTGCTTGCCAATGCAACTTCGGTTACCGGCTCCAAACGTCAACAGAGCATTCTCCATGCGCCGCCTCTTGCCCTCGTCGGCCTCGATCCAGCGCTCAGGCCTCCAGAGGTCGGAGTCCCTGCCAAAAGTATCGTAATCTCTATGTGTAGCCCACGGAGACATGCCCACGACTGTCCCGCCAGGGATCTTTTGGCCGCAGATAACCGCACCTTGTGGGGGCACGACACGTTCGTAGGGGAGACCGAAGGGGGGGTGCAAGCGGCCTGCTTCTTTGATGCAGGCCCCAAGGTACGGAAGGGTGAGCGATTGCTTCCACGTGACAAGCTCAGTGTCCAGACCGGGCGTGACAGCGAGCTCTCGCCGGAGCTTAGCGAGAGAGTCAGGATGCTTGAGCAAATTGTAGATAATAGTACGGAGGAGGATGGCAGTGGTGTCCGAGCCAGCGGTAATATTTGATGTCGACCACGCGGGGACGGCCCAGGGAGGTGTCGCTGGGTCACGGGATTCTACCTCCAGGAAACGGGTAAGGAAGTCTTTGTTCTTGGAGCCTTGGTCACCCTTCTCATCTTCGATATGACTGAGACTACCACCCTTTTCAGCCTCCATTGCCCTCTCCTTGCGGCGTGCAGACGCAAAGGCCACGATTGGATTGATCTTGGCCTTTCGCAAGCGTTGGAGAACAGGATTCTTGGTCCAGACGTAATCGAGCCAGGGCATCTGCGAAACCAACGAAGCGAGACGAAAGTAGCTCCAGGTGTTCGCCATGATTCCTTCAACATCATGTCCCTGCTCCAAGAAGCCAAGCCGTTTGGAGAAAGTAATTGAACCGATCACATCGAAGGCGAAAAAATGCAGCCAGGCATCCAATGGACACACCTGCGATGTTTGTACAAAGCGCTGATCCAGCTGCTGGAAAAAACAGCGAATCGTGCTGTCCACCATAGGCTCGTACGGCACTAGGTTGGTCATGGAATAAATCCCGGCAATGGGCTTTCTTAGCAAACTGTGGATACGTCGATCTTGGGTTGCAAACAGACCCGGAATAGCCTTTCCCTTGACATAGAATGATAGTACGCGGTAGAAATCCGACTTGAGAAAGGTTCCATGAATATCGTAGATGGTCCCAATTTCAGAAGGCGCGGACACTGAGAGCATATTCGGACCAAATCGTACCAATGGTCCATATTTGCGATGAAGAGCCGTATGCTTTTCCCCAGCGTCATCCCTATAGACCCAGAGGAGACGAGACAGGTTCGTCAAAGAAGCCCAGAATGGCCCTGGTATATGTCGGAGACGGACGTAGGACCACAGTACCCAGAAAAGTGACAACGCAAGAATCAAGTAAATTGAGATAACCCCTTTTTGAGACGAATGAGACCCAAGAGTACCTGATGTGAGGATGTCAAATTGAGCCATCTTTATCAGTAACGAGTTCGCCTCTCGTCATGGATTTTCAATTGAAGACCGAAGTACCTCACGCAAGTCAGTGATAATATAGGTTTTCGGAACGCTCTCCATGCCGTTCTCTATCCACGGTCTGGCCTAGTTGGTAGGCACCAACATCAGCCGCTTCAATTACGCTCTAGTCTGCAATCATTGGTAAAGTATCCCACGGCGAACCTGGTCTTGTCTGCGTCGTGGTAGGTAGGAGGTGCGGGGCAGAGTCGGGGAGAGAGAAAGGCTAGCTGTTACAGGACCGGAGTATCGCTCAGTCATCGCTTACATATCATGCTTTATGAAAGAATAGCAAGATATGGCGAGTTCGTCATCTGTTGACCTTCTTGATTTTGATGCAACATTAGCTCTTTGTGTCAACGCGAAACGATAACGGGTCCACTCACAAGGTGTAACATTAATGAACCAAGATCAGGTTAGATTGTAGATAGCTTGATTCTACTTGAACCTTAGTTGAACCATGGATACGACTAGACTAGCTGTTGTCACAGGCGCGGTATGCTCTCTCTTCCGCCCCTCTACTGACTCACCACACCACATACCTTTTTCTTACACCGGCTGGATCGAATGCAAGAGTACTGAGGACTGACAAGATACTGAGCCATTAGAATCATGGAATCGGTCTAGCCATCTGCCAGAGCCTTGCCGCCAATACTTCCACACCTCTCGTGCTCTACGCAGTCTCACGCGCTGGAGCTAATCTGGGCATTCGTCCCGCCAACGCGGCCGTCTCTATCGAGTACGGCTCGCTCGATCTCGCCGACCCTTCCTCTGTGACCGCGCTGGCAGCTCGGGTCAAGAAAGACCAAGGCGGCTGCGACGTGCTGATTAACAATGCTGGATTGTACCACTACACGCAGAATGCAAGTAAGGAGCAAAGGAGGGAGATGATCGATGTCAACTATCGGGGTTCCCTAATGGTAGGTGTAGCAGTTGTATATCGCGGGACAGGGTTTCCGTGCCTGCAGGAGTAGGAAATGTCGGTTGTACTGCTGTGGACTCGTACCGTATAAAGAAGAAGAGGAAATACGCCGTCAAATGCTGACGTTTGCATACAATAGATGTGTCAGGCCTTCATGCCAATCATGAGGGCCGAAGGTCGTATCGTCAATGTGTCGTCGGCATCAGGGAATCTACAGCAGTTTGGTCAAACACTTCAAGCAAAACTTCGTGACCCAAAGATAACTCTGAAAGCCATTGAAGAGTTGGCCCAAGAATACGAGGTGGGTAACAACGGTCAATGCTTCCCAGATCAAAGTTGTCACACGCTTTATAAACTTTATTTTTCTTTTACCGCAGTTGAGACTCATCAATGGATCTTTGCTGATTCGAGCCTTCCCGGATTGTGATTCATTTTCGTCAAACGACACTTTTTAAGTCATCATTGCTGCAATGGCTCGCTAAGTCTACACTAGACGGAGTCCATGCGGGGGACTGCGACCCAGTTGGGTTGGGCATCGCGACCCTACTCTGTCAGTAAAGCCCTGGAGACGACTATGACGATTGCCCTCGCTCGCGAGAACCCCAAATACTTTATCAATGCTTGCTGTCCTGGGTGGGTGAGCACGGATCTTGGCAACCAAGCTGGCACGCCACCAAAAACAGTGTGTAAGTAAGTTTTTCAAATTGTCCTTTGCTTCGTTCCCGGGGAAAGTTTCGAGGAGGTGCCTTACAAATACCATTACCTGATGGAAGTGTTGACAGAATTTGGTGCGCAGAAGACGGTGCCAAGATTCCGATCCGCGTAGGCTTTGGAGATGTTGGAGGGTCGACGGGAAAGTACTGGGCTAATGATACAATCTCGGGCAAAGGCGAAGGAAAAATCCAAGCGTGGTTTGAGAATTCAATGTAGTGATCTTGAGAAGAGCAGCAAAAGCCTAAGCGAGTACCCGTAACCATGGTTGAGGTTTCCTTCCTACTTCGTCCTGTGACAGGCAGTGGGATTCTGGGTACCAGCTCTTGAAACGAGCATGGAATTGATAATACACGGTGCTAGATGTGCATATTATGAGAGGCAGCTCACCCGACTGATAACCATAGTAATGGGCCGACACTGTTGAACGCAAGAGCGATGGCCCAAACTATGTTTCAGCTGAAGTGAAACGTTGTGTATAGTGCTTGAAAATTGGCATACTGGGATGATATTGGCAACAATGCTCTTGTCGAGAGCATAGAGGAAGATGCTGGTCAGAGTGCTGCTGGCGAAGAGGAACCACTACAACACACGAGCGCTGATTTTGTTAACGTGACGCGAGTCTATTCACTCGGATACCAGTTAGAGCACGCACATCTTCTTCTGGCTGTGGGCTAGCGGGTTTTTCCTCATCTGTTTGCGTCTGCTGAGAGCTGTCTGACCCGTTTTGCACTGGTGTCGTTTCTGAGTCCATGGTGATGTCCTTTAGACGTGGAACAACATCAACATATAGGCATCAACTTGAATCTCAGAGCAAAGTAGCAAAGAGTGGCAAGGCTATTGGGGGTATTGTAAGGTGATTGTTGTAAAGTTGAGCAATGTTTGTTCAAAATGAAGCATTGATTATTGATTGATCAGCAAACGGAGCTCCTGCCGTGATGGAGGATTAGAGTTATGGTTTCGACATACTAGATACACAAACAATTGGGTTGAATATGGTAAGGTAATTAAAGAAATGGAATGCCGTATAATACAAAAACATTTGATGGAAATGGAGATTAGGTTTTCAAGAGTACCTTATGATACAACGCTAAGATACGACGCTAATGACGGGGGATCGCCAGCGGACCGGAGTACGCTCGGTATGGTAAGTACCGAGCCGAGCCGAGGTACCTTTACCCGACCTAAAGTATCTTACGAGGGTGACTAAGGTTCAGTTTACGCGTAAGTAAAGTAGATACCATGTATCTTAGCACGCTCAGGGCCTCAGAAGGTACCTTTATCTTCGAGTTGGAATAAGCTCTAAATCTACTACTTCTCATATTTCATATTCTCGAGTTTGGTAGATTCATTAGATTAACGCCTAGTGTTTAACATCGTTGATAATGCTTCAGCTCTTTTCGTCCGAGTGAAATACGCAAGATTTTCGCTTGTAAGGAGCTATCACAGCGTCCAGTCTCAAAGCACGTGGGCTCTTCTCAGGTGTTCTTTGTCTCTTGTATCTCTGCTGGGCATGCATTGGAAGCCATTGATCAATGCTGGCTTGTCTCCGCAGATCATCGCTCAGATGCCCTCTGTCTCACTTATTCGCAAGACATATTTGAACGCACTCGCCTTGCCGGCCTTCAAATCCTCAAGGACCTTACCCACGCTCTTTAAGCCCCCTTTGACATCTTCGTGTGGATGCGGCGTCATCCAGCCCTCCCTCAACCCTAGCCCCAGCAGTCGGTACCATGCGAGCCCAAACGCCCTCGCGCCTACCACAAGTCCTGATTGTGCCGCGCTACTGTCATGGTCAGTAGTGCCGTGAACGACACCCACGTGTGTCTGTGTTAGCTTCAATGTCTCCGGGAGGCCTTTTCCTTGCCAGTCGTACAACACAAAGGTTATGCTGCCAGTAGGCGTGAGGGTGCTAGCGATGTTTGCCCAGCTGTTGGACGCCGTTGTTGCATCGAAAGCATATTCGACTTTGTCACAGCCAGCTTGCGCAACAGCATCGCGAATCCCGGTTATCACCGCTGAGTCACCTCGACGGTAGTCCACGATGGCGTCACCTTTCGAGCGGTCGATCAGGCTCTCGACGAAGGAAGCGCCGGCACCCGCAATAGCGATGATTGGATGGATATTGGAAAGTTTCGCTAGCTTGATGGCAAAGCTACCAACCGCGGAAGAACCGCCGTAGACGATCAACGGCGTGGGTTTATCCGTCGGTGTCCATGGAGATGGCAGGCGTAAATTGTAGTACAGGCCCAGAGCGGAGGTCATAAAAGCAAGGGGGAGCGTTGCCGCTTCTATGTATGAGAACAACACGATTAGCAAGGATGACGCTGTAGGAGGCAAGATTAAGGGGACGTAGTGGGGAGCGATCCTAATTGGAGCATACCTTCAAAGCTGATGTTGCCGGGAATATGAAAGGTCGTGTGATCCCATGCAACACCGTACTCTGCATAGCTGCCTCCTGGTGTTCCCATTTCGTGAAATGCTGCAACACGATCTCCTGGCTTGAATTCCTTGACACCTGAGCCTATAGTATGGACAATACCTGCAATATCGTCACCCTGATTCAGAGATGCTGAAGTCCACTCGGGCAACTATAAATATCGGTCAACGTCCGCCCGCTTCATCTTCGCTAGCAGACACTCACCTTCCAATCTTTCGGATTGGTGCCTGAAACGACCACTTTGATGACCACCTGCAATGCATCTGGACTAGGCACAGCGGAGTCTATGATCTCTGTACGGGACCCTGGGTGTACAAGAACCTCCTTCATGATGGCGGTGGATAAGACGAGATGTAGAATGGTGTACAAATACCCAAAGGCAGCTTGGCATTTGGGGTGGCACAAGGGTTGAGTGAATATTGAAATGCGCTATGAAGCCAGACAAGCGCTCCAAATGAACGTCTAGGGTAGAGAGCATACTGTAAAGTAGGCAGCCGCGGACCAGAGTAATGTTATTAATCAGCTGCTGTAACAAGCTGCTCCTGCTGTACTTTAAGATGACTATCAGTATCAGGGCAGGATGTGCCACCAGAGATCAGAGATTGCTTGAGTTGCACCTGTGGCATCTTATCAGACGCATTTACTGACATGAAGTTAATCATATCGGCTCCAAGAGTCTTTCTCCTCCTCCTCTTAACTTCCACCTGCTGCCTCGCTGCCAACGCTCTCCAGCTACCCCGCCGCGGCTATAACGACCACAACCGCTCGCTAATCGACACCATGGCATCCCCAACACCAACACGCACCCACATACGCTCCCTCCTCACACTTTTGTCCCAGCCGCCGTCAGGCAGTGACCAATTCTTTGCCAGCGTCCGAGATGATGTCGTCTGGACGGTGACGGGGAAATCGTTTCTCTCGGGCACTTGGACCACCAAAGCCTCCTACCGCGACGCTACATGGGCCAAGATCGGCAACTTGCTCAAGCCTCCAGGCATCAAGCTCGAAATCACTGAGGGAGAAGAAGGCATTATTGTCGGGCAGGATGGGTGGGCCACAGCCGATCTGTATACTGTTGACACCTATACCATAAGCGGCGTGCGCTACGACCAGTCTTATGCATGGCACATGCATTTCGATGAGGAGGGCATGATCGCCCAAGTCAAAGTCTGGCTGGATACCTTAACGCTGGAGAATGTGCTAGGTGGGGAGGCGGCAAGGCAGAATGGGACAAATGCCACAGAAAAGAAGAAGGAATAAATGGGGGAGCTATCCAGAGGCACATACCATGGTCACTCAGCCTCTACTCCTCAACGAGCTGCAGGTGGAAGATTACTACATGATGGCAAATGTCTCAGGTTTCGACTTCCAAGCTAGATGTGTCTATTGTTCTAAGCATAATGAATGTCAACTGGCTCTGAAGCGCGTGTTTCGAGTGTACAAGCTGGAGATTAAGACCCAGCATCTCAACAGACATGCCAGAGATAAAATTAGGTCCATTGTTCTTCGCCGGGCTGCGCTCGCCATTTACGGTCACAAAGGAGTTGTGTCCTCGCTCTTATCGCGACAGTACCCATTTGATGCCTTTGGCGACATTGGCGTGGACTCGTTCCGAGTCTTTCAGCTGCGGAAAAACCCAGAAATAGTGTGGAAGCTCCGGATAAATGTCGAACATGTTGGCAATTCTGAACTTGGCCTTAGTACATCTGCTCGTGAAAGTGGTTTGCGGAGACGCACTCCCACTTACCCAAATTTATCAAGATTATGCTTAATCACAGTACCATCATCGCGAACTGGATCGAGACCACAGACAGATATGTAGGTTGGTGGAAGATTGCGCAGCCCCGGGTGGAGGCAAGGGAAAACATACGGATTGGCCTTTTGCACAGTGCCTCCGTTATGGTCTGCGTCCCCAACTTGTTCAATTCCTGGGTATCATCTTGTCGCTCAAATTGCTGCACTTACTATAAAATACTACCATGCTCTCTCCATCCTGCATTGGTGCTCCCGTCCAAGTTTCGTCGTATGCTTTGTATATGCTTTTGTACTCATCGGGGACATTGTATGGGTGCATTGCAGCTGGACACAAAGCGACTACGCCTTTGACGATGGAGCCTAGATTCTCGTCGCACAATTTCAAAGTCACGGCAAATGCAACGCCGCCCCCAAGCGACGAGCCGAAAGCGAAAAACTTGTCAGGGTCTCCGCTGAATCTAGAGGCATGGCTGTGACACTGCCATATACATCAGCAGGATACCGTTAAAGTACGGGATTGCGATGGAAGAAATCGACGATCTACCCATTTGTAGGCTTCTGTGCAGTCCTCAACCTGTGCTGGTGTCGGGTGCTCTGGGCCAAGGCGGAAGTCAACCTGGACGATGACGACGTGAGCGTTTTGCGCAACATAGCGGCATAGTTCTTAGCGATGCTTGTCGATTAGTCATTCTCTCCATGTATGAGGCTTAAGGCTCAAGCGAGAAGTGTCATACTATCGTCAAAAGCAGATTTTGTAGGTCCAATCCCACCCGCAATATGACCTCCTCCATGGGCGCTAGATTGGCAGGTGTTAGTGGCCATTCGTTGATCCAAAGGCATTCGTCTAAAACTCGATGGCTTACAAGATACCGACTGGCAATCTTACATCCTTGGCCGCACTCTTGGGGGTGTGAACCAGTAATCGGATCCCTCCATCTGTCTCCTCCCAACCTGTTCCCTAATGAGCATGAGAACTTGGCGATCAAGCGTCCGTTGCTACTCGAAATACTCACTATCATCCACTTCCCAATCTTCGGGTCTAGGATACTGTGGGGCTAAGCTGTCAGAGGTTGCCTGGTATGCGCTCCGACAATCCTCCACGCTTCCCGTGAATAGAGGTCTCTGTTTCAGAACCTCACTTTCGAACGTAAGCCATTCTTCAGATATATGCATTCTCGTATTGAAGTGATCTATGAGATGGACCAAATCGACAATGACACAGAATGAATTATCGCTACTAGGGAGAAGCTACTTAGCCAAACAACAGGACGGCACCTGAGTAAAATATACTGATAAGTCCGGGGCTCCATTCTTAACTTTTGTGGACCAGAGTATCGAAAGTAAGCTAAGGATCACTTCGACCGAGAATGCTAAACTCTGGCCCCTTTCTTGGAAACCCTAGAGAAGCGACTGGTCATGATGCGCATACCTCTATAGTTTATCTATGTTTTGAGTGTGGGTGGTACGATCCCATGATCTCACCAGTCAGATTCTTCATCGCCGCTATTCTCAATCAAATCATTCCCAGTTTCCATAAGTGATACTTATATGTCCAATACGCAATTCATAGAGAACAAGGTCGTGGAGGCTTTGTAATCACCTATAAGCCAGGGAACTCCAAAATAATCCCATTTTTCTTGCAACGTTGATAACCAACCATGGCTGCATCAACACTACCGAGTACGTTCAAGAACGGATTTCGCCAACCTGGAAAGGGGACGCCTTGGGCTGTTGGAGCAAAAGAAGTCATCGATGACGATGAGCCCCATTGGGTCACTCCCCCGAGCTCCGAAATTCTGAGCTCAGATGTTCATAACACACTTGGCCTGAATACTATCCGATCATGGCCTACGATGTACGACGGCACTAAATCTCCACACGGGTTGCCGGAGTGGTGGAGGCCAAGTTCGGAAGTCGATGTCTTGATTTGCGGAGGTATGATTTCGTTGTGAACCACATAGGAAGTTTCGTACTTACATATTAGTAGCTGGTCCCGCTGGACTTCAGATCGCTCTCAGTCTTGCCCGTCAGGGAGTGAGCTTCCGTATCATTGGTAAAAGTAACAAATCTTGAAAGAAGCTTGCGCTTATATCCCCACAGATAAAGCCGCACGGCCTTTAGTTGCCGGTCGAGCAGATGGCGTCCAGCCACGATTCCTTGAGACTCTGCATTCCTGGGGCCTAGCGACAGAAGTCCATGAAGAGGGTCCCCTAATTGAGCGGACCGCTATATACAAAGACGGCAAACGACTGATGTTCAATTCATCTCATCAATCTGACTCCAGGTATCGGGGGCTGCACATTATTACGCAGGGGCAACTGGAGCGAATCTATATCCGCGATCTTCTTCGCCACCAAGTATTAGTTGAAAGGCAAACTCTAATCACTGACTTCAATGTGGACTTGGACCAGTCTTCATCAAGCCACCCTGTCAATATTGTATTGAAGGATGATAGAACCGGCGTTGAGGAGACAATTCGTTCAAAATTTCTGGTAGGCAGCGACGGAGGAGCCAGCATGGTCCGTAAGAAATTGGGGATCCCTTTCGACGGAGTAAGTACTGATATCTATTGGGGCATCCTTGACTGTAGATTCGAAAGCGACTACCCCCATGCTTGGGTTTTTGGATCTGTCATCTCTTCCAAGCATGGGGGCTGTGTTATAATCCCCCGCGAAGATGGATATATCAGACTGTACACCCAATTGGACATTTCCACCACGGGGCCCATAGCCCAGAGCCGACAAAGCAAAGATAATGCAGAATTTCAAGAGTCGGGTGGCCATGTAGATGCTCACTCGGTCACGGCGGAGGAAGTACTTCAGCAGGCCAACAAAATATTTTCACCTTATAAGCTGAAGTTCGCAGCACCTTTGAGCTGGTTCACCGTCTGGAAGATTAGCGAGCGTGTCGCACGATCTTTCTCGTCCCCAGACTGTCGAGTCCACCTTGCTGGTGACGCTGCGCACATTCATTCTGTTATGGGTGCGTTCGGGCTCAATGCATCCATTATGGATTCTGCAAACCTGGCGTGGAAGTTGGGGATGTGCGCGCAAAACCAGGCCAAGTTATCGTCTCTCGGTCCTACATATGATTCTGAGCGCCGTTACCACGCCAATCGCATCATCCACGTGTCAGGCTCATACTTGCGCTTTATTTGCAACTCTACTTTTCCTCTCGCAAATTTCCCTCATGTGAAGAAAGAGTGGCCGGCTCTGCCAGAGCCACAGAAGTACCAGCCAGCCGAAGGCGAGTTGCAAGAGGACCTCAGATTTCTCAAAACATTCTTCGGAAACAATGGGCCGTTCCTGCTGGGTATCGACGCTGACTATCCCCCCAGTGTGATCAATCCGCAGAACGAGACTACAGCTATAGCCCCCCGCAACGGCGTCCGCGCTCCAAATCCACGAGTGTGTCTGAGCAGTGAGCAGACAGGCTACCTGTATGATGTTTTGACAGGTGCATCGAGGCTTCACCTGGTCATTTTTGCCTCAGATCTCCAAGGACCGGTACGCAAAAGGCTGAGGAAGCTCTCAGCAGCAATGTCTGATCGATCCTCTTTTTTCCAGAGGTTCGGCGCCCTCTCACGTTTCAACCCGGTTCTGGTCACCAAGTGCGTTCCGCACGAGGCGGCTATTCTACTCGCATCGGAGGGTCTGGATATGTTGAGGGAGACATGTACGATTGTGTATGATGACCGCGCACCTGATGAGGATGCGCATACTTGCTACGAGGTTGATCACGCCAAGGGTGCTATCGTTTTCGTGAGACCGGACCTGTGGGTCGGTACCAGCGTGTTTATAGACCAGGTGGACGAGCTGAGCCGGTATTTTGAGGAGTGGTTGGTGCCAATCAACGAAGAGCCCAAGAAAGTTGAAGGTGTCAATGGGGCCAACGGACATGTCTGAAGGGCTAGGACCAAGTTCTCGAGCCGGAACTGATTAGTTCACACACCTGCTAGACCAATGCTGTATCACTTAACCGTGTAGTCTTACGATTCTCCAAAGAAAGTATAAGAAATGAGATCCCCTTGTACTCCTTGGTCTGCCTCGTTCCAATGTCGAATTCGACACACGTACCCTTGTGGCTTTTACTTTCCCGCATGATCGTTTACTTTTCAGAATCCAACCACTTTCTGAAACCTCCTACCGTATGAATTAGCATCTGCTTCTGGTTATCGATACAGACTTCTAGGAGAGAACACGATCATCACTGACTTTTGTTTCACATCTGGCTCAATAAGCGTGTTTGTTCGCAGGTGAAGCAGGCAGTGTAATCTTGGTAATTGTCCCCTTCGACCTCTCTCGTAAAGCATAATACGTACAGTACGAAAGGATTACATGACACTAGAGAGGAACAGCTTTCTCTCGTAGCTTCATTTCTTTGTTCTCTTTCCGTCTCCTCTAATTCATTGTCGAAATATTCAAGTCCGGTCGCCTCATTGTCGCCTTCTTATTTTATTGTCTTGTTCCCCGCTTCAAGTGGTTATTGTCGAACAAGAGAAAGATCCCCGTTGAAGTTTTCGACAACTAACGCGTTGTTTGACAAGAAACAAAGTCCAGATGGGCTCCCCACCACACACCCATTGTCGAACGAAAGACAGATTTGAATCACTCATTGTCTAGACCGAGACATTCGGCTTTTGTTTCCATTGTCTCTTGCTCGTTGCCACAAAATCTCAACAAAGTGTGCGTGATACTGGAGACAATAACTTCGACTCCCAAAGCAAAGCTCAACAGAAGTAGCGCATTGTGGCCAATTTGCACAGAACTCGCTGTCACCTCTCAGCCTATAAGTATCTAGGTCGCGTACTTCTGTTACTCAATCATCCTTCTGAATATCATCACAACAAGCAAGCAAAACACCTAGCAACTTATAGTCCCAGAGATTATACGCCACTCAACCACTCATCATACACACAGTCAACATGTATTTCTCAACCATCACCCTCCTCGGCTTCCTGGCCAGTACTCTCGCCCTACCAAGTAGTCTGCACAGCAGCGCGCCCAACCATCCGCTCGAGAAGCGTCAACATTATGGATGGATCGGTGCGTACGAAGATGCAACCTGCGGAGGAGACTATCAAGATACACGTCCCGAGCTCCAAAAGTCCGGCACCTGCCATACCTGGTCTCCACATGGGCCCTTTATCGGCGTCAATTACGGTACTGGGTTACTTGCCTTCGGGAATGCCCAATTCTTCAGCGATGCCCTTTGTCAAGAACCTTCGACCGCTCTTCTAACAAGCACCGATCCCAATAACCCAGCCTCATTTCCGAGCAACCAGGTTCAGAAGTCCCGGTTCCCGAGTGGGTTTGCGTGCGTGCCTTTGAGTAATTACACAGCTGGCGTTCAGAGCGTGTTGGGTCATTGAGGGGTTTCTTATCAATATTTTGGGTACTTGTCTGATTTTACGATTGGTGGGAAGCGCGGTGTGACCTTACTAATAGTCTCGATGTTTGGCAGGAGTTCTGTTTGATTTGTCATGGGGTGGGATTTTGATATATCCATGGGAAATCTGGTTTAGTTTGAGATTTTAAGGAGGGAGTGGTAGGAGCTAGCCACATAGATCTAATGCATTGATCTTCATTGATATAATTTTTCTAGATTCGTAACTAGACAAATTTCGTATGGATACATCAAAGCAGACACGGACAACACACATGAGACAAGATAGCATGAGATAGCATGACGGCAATTCTCGCAGATTCGACTGGAACCTACTTGATCTTTTACCAATGGAATTATTGACTAGATACCTGATGAAGTTTCGGCCGGCGGGTATGCACAGACCGAAGTAGTAGCAGTCACCGCAGGCGGCGACGTGCACGTACACAGCGCAGTATAAGGCTGAAGTGCTGCCGTAGCCGTCGTGCCTTTAATGGTCTGAGCTTTCACAAGCACGGGAATTGCAGCACCTGTACTCAATCCAAACACTTGATGACCGAGAACTGTACAAGATGAAGGTTAGTGTCAAGTCAATAGGGCCTCTGAAGAGCGACTGACCACTCAATATGGAGCCAATCTCACCCGAATGGCTCGTAATGGAGATGTAGGTACTGCCATCGGTAGAAAAGACGCTGTCAAGGACCCTTTTGGACCTGACATATTGATCTGTACTGGTCTCGCCGTGAAGAGCCACCCACAATTCATCATCTTGGGTGAAACCAGGCTCAATCCTGTAGCTAGGGAAGAGATTGTGGATGTAGCTCTGGTTGCTGCGTCGATCACACGTATGTCCGCTGATTCCTTCGCGAAAGTACTCCTTCACCTCGGGTATGAAAGGGTGTCTGGCCGGCAAATCCAGGCCATTGAAAGTGTAGTTTGCCGTCTGAAGACACCTCGTCAGAGGACTAGTGTAGTAGCTCTGAGGTGTGGGAATCTTCTGATTCTCAATCTCTGACGCCCAAAACTCATTGACCGTCAGAGCCTGGGTGACTCCCAGGGGAGATAGGTGAGCATCGGACCAAGTGACGGTGCTATTTCCATCCAATTCAGAGTAGTAGCAATTCCATGCGGGCGTGCCGTAGTAGGCCTGGGCATCATTATGATAGCCGTCACCATGTCGGCCCATATAGAGCAGCTTGTACTCGATGCCATGCGGAGCCTCACGGTTAAGCTGGGTGATTTGATGCTTGAAGCGCTGCCATTGAGTCAAGTTATGGGAGGAATGAAGAGTGGCATCGGCCGGGTATGTGCGATTGATAAGGCCAAAGTTTGTTGTCAAAAAGTTGAAGGTGCTAGCGTTAGTCGAGGGCTCATCTTGCAAAAAGTATCCCACGACAGTAGTATAGTTGATGTAGGAATTTGAGGTCTTGAAGCTATCCGCTAGGCTCGCTGAAGGAAACCCACTTGTTACAACGGCCCAGAGCAGAATTGAAGAGAGCATCATTATGGCGACGTATCTCTTGATGATTGAGCGGACATCGCATATAGCCGTTGGCGCTGCAGTCCTCTTTATAGATCTTGGAGTACCACTCAGCTTCATCTGAAGACATTGTGCAAGTGCGTCGGTAGATATAGAAACACGGACTGCTACCTGTAGAACAGGAACGTGGACAGCGCACGTGCATCTAAACGCTAACTTTAAGAGTGTGAAGAGCCTGTTCCAACCGGGATCAGCGGCCCGTTTAACCTTATAAGGCAGTTACATATTGGTACATGGACCCGCTAAAACAGCCATTTGTTCGGTGTCAGCCCTAATCCGGTCTAGGCGGCTTGGCATTTACTGACTAAGCTGGCCGCCATCTATGCAAACTATGCAACTTCCAGCCCTCTAAGTCATTTAGGAATTTATATTTCTCTATTGACCAACCCTAAACCCTTCTTTTCTGCCTCGCTTGCGTCGGTCCTAATATCAGAGGGTCTTAGAGCGCAGGCGGGTTGAGGCAAGGGTGTTGGGTTGCGGAAAGGGGAGTATTGCTTGATATCGAAAGAAAACCTGTCTTTTGGAGTAGCTAGGCGAAAGGGTTCTATGGGAATAGGGTAATGAACAGTAGGTCAGCGAGAAGGTGGAGTCCTACATTCAGGGACTTGGAGTGTTCCTCTTGGAGTGACCTCACGGCGTCAAAGTACGCGCTATTCGTCCATTTAGCGTTTGCAAAATCATTTGAAATCCTTGGCAATTTTTCTTATAAAGGAGTAAGTGGTAGGAGTTAGCCTTGTGAATCTAATACATTAGTTTTCTCTGACATAGACTTCCTAGACTCGTGACCAGACAAACTTCCTATTGATAAAATATCAAATTGTCACAGACTACACACATAAGTACAGGTGCATAGATGATCTCTTCAAGTCTTTAGTCTGCGAAGTATCCTATCTTTCGGCCACTCTGGACGGATGAAATAGCCGCATTCGAATGATTTCCATCCTCATCGGCAGCTAACGCAATGCAAAACCCTAACGCCCACCCCACTCCATGCATGCATAATCTCCGCTGAACAGGCTCCAGGGAGGCCACACCTCATATACCCCGTTGAGCCAGCAGCCTTCCTGAGCGATGTGCTTCCGTATCCTTTGCAACGCCATTCCAGGTCCATAAGTCATGATACGTAAGCGAACAAGGGCCGGTTTCATGGAGCGGAGAGTCTTTACTGTTGTGGGGCTATTCAATACGCCTTGGTAATGATCCTCGCCGTTGCCGTTTAGATGCAAGTGCAAATGTAAGATGAGAGTGTGTAGTTGCGACATTTCCTGCTGAATGATTTGAAGGTGTTTTGAGAGGTGAGTATCGGCACCTTCAGTATAGATCGAATTGACGCAGCAGTCTGTGTGATTGATACTTAGGTATTTTATGCGTAAGAACAGGGTTTCGATCTCGTGGGGAGGGGCATCGATGTCTCTGGCCGAGTAATGGAAGATGTGACAATGGTGAAACGCGAGCAAAGCTGCGTCGAACAGCTTCTTGCAGATGATCAGCGGGCTGGTGTCTGTCATTGTCGCATTTTGCCCATTTAAACAATGAAGGATATGGCTCGGGGCGATTTCGCGGCGTAGCGTCAGTCTTGTTCTGGGCACTGTGGTGAATACATGTTCGAAGATGTTCTCAAGGACCTCGTTGGGGAGAGTATCAAGTGTGCGTGGCCTTAGATTCTTCAGGTCCGTGCCGCCACCGCCGATGTGAGTAGCGGGACGCTGTTCCTCGGTTGGGGCAACTTCAATCGACATTGGATCACGTTTCATGTAGCTTTGGTATTGAAGGGACGGTATAGGAACGTTTCTCGATTGGTAAGATGGAATTTAGTCGTGGTCGAAGAATCAAGCAGAATATTCGTCCAACGCCGAGGCTCACCAGCCGGTGTTAGAACTGAGATGAATGATTAACGAGGGAGCATCAATCGTGGTAACACGGAGATGTGAATCAAGTGGCGATCAGCGGTTGATCTGCAACCAGGTATGGTGTTACACAAGATTATGACTCTACATAAGATTATCACGGGAACAAGCAAAACTATAATTTTACGTGTCTTTTTGGTCTTCGACAAAAGCTAGTCAATTCTTTCCTTTCGTGTTCTATATCGACTTACCTGAGTGTAGTCAAAAGCATCCCTGTTGAGGTTCTCCTTCACCAAAGACCCTTGTCTCATTGCCGATTCTTCACTTTCACACCAGTCAGGTCTCCAACTTCCATCGCTCGCCACCTTCCGCTGCTCCAACAAACGTTAAGCACTTGATCCGTGGATATGCCAAGCATGAATGCGATATTTGGGCTCTAAGATATCGTGACTCAGAATCCATAACTTCATGTTCTACTCTGGCTACCTTCCGTCGAGGCCATTCCTCGAATAATTCACTTGGCCAATAGCCAGCGGGCGCGATTGCATCCCGGAGCTGGCTTGTAGTCTTTGATAGCCTAAAGATGACGATGCTGGGTCAATCGAGTCTAGGCTACAGGTAAATTGATATTTCTGAAATATACTGGCCTGGGGCGCCATCTAGCTGATATAATCCCGGGTCGATGTGTTTAGGGTCATCCCAGATAATGACGTTCAGAGTAAGAGTGCGGAGACTGAAACAACCTCGTTGGAGGTGCCGAAGTCACTTTAGAATCTCCATGTCGCATGGGTCGTAGAGCCTCAACTACAACATTGCTTACCTGAAATTTTTGGATGCTATATGTTTAATATTTCATGCACAGTCCCACAGTGTGCTTCATGAACTCGAACCGGGTGAAGCCTGCTAGATCATAAAAAAGTACCCTTGCCCTCTTAGTTTTCCTTACACTTAGCTAAGTCCGAGGAGGATTGAGGCTTACCGTCGTGATGTATTGCTACCCCCGCCTGCCTTAACGCTCTAGTCAGGCACATCATGTTCAAGGAGCCTGACGTCTCTCATAGCAGTCTGTGGATCCAGCGTCCCAAAAAAAAAACGCCGACAGTGGACACGAAAAGACGCTTCTAAATACGTATACATTTCCGGCGTCCGCTGCATTGGTCCACTTTTACACGTATGGAATGGCTCGTGCAGCACCATGCGATCAAGGGATTGATAGTTATCATATAGCAGGGTTGATACCAGTTGGAGATGAACAACCGATAAAAGTTGGCTCAGAAGCGTCGATCCAGAGATTATAGGTCTCGTTAACCGCCCAGACCCCGCCACCACTAACACGGCGACTGAGATGAGTAGTGCCCAACGAGATGAGAATGCCGTCAGCGATGAGTGCGCGGATGTTGTCAGCGTAGAAAATCGCGAAAGGGTTGGCGGAGTAAAAGTCAGAGATGCGAGCTGATAGCGCGGTAATTGAAGACGCATTAGATGAGGATAGGCCCTGACTTTTCAACGAGAAGGCAAGGAAATACTTACTTTGTGCAGAATTCAATATCCAAGGTGCCAGGCTGAAAAGGTCCTGCTTTACGTTTTGAATGTATTCGTCGTTCGTGATGCCCATCGCGTAGTTTCCCCATGCTAGTTCTGTCGGTGCAGATGCTATTGTTTGACCAAGGTGATTTTGCTTGCCGAACTCTTGAGGGTCCCAATGATGAGCTGTTTGTACCTGGTCTCGGCCCTGCAGCGTTCAACTCACCGGCAACGGTAGGACCAAAAAAACGGGACAGACAGGAACAAGATATATGCAGAACCAGAGGTATACAAGCATCCCATCTAACCTTGCGAATGGACAGTGCTCTAAAAGATGCCGCAAAGAAGCAGACACATTCAAACTGCAGACAATGGTATTTTGGTGAGTGGCAATGCTGCAACAAAGTATTATAAGACCCACAACGAATCTACATAAACACGCGCAAGCCCAACAATAGCTAGCTTGGCGTTATGTACACGGTTCAATACGTCCATTTGCGGTCGCGCATGGAGGCGCGGCTACCCGGGCTTGACTATCCAGGGGTAAGGCGTTTCAAATATTATCTATCTCAAAGCAGGACTCATGATATCTTCATCGAACTCTCGATCTGTCCATGAGGACACGACATTGCGTTTGCGTATACTAGCCTCGTGGATATTAATAATACCCGCATAGTTTATTCAGGAAGGGACAAGGAAGTCGAAAGCCAGATTGATGTGGGTACTTGTGACATTGCCTCAGATGCTCGCTGACTGGCTCAGTATTCTGAATTGCCACATCTGGGCAGCAGTCCATCGACAGGACAGAGTCAAGTGTTCGCGACCCGGCTGAGAAAGATGTCTTTGATTTCTTCGATAGCTTTCTTCGATAAGGAAAGCGTCACCTCAGGCAGTGTAGACAACAACACGAAAAACCCAGAACAAATAAGCGGATGAAGTACTTCGCATTTGAAAGGCTACTGTGTAGCTAATCCGTGATTCTTGGATACGCAGACTGTGTGACCGCGCCACTAGCAAGCGCCCCCGAATTATGTAGGCGAGACCGAATCATCCTCGATCTCCCTTGCTAGAGGCACGACTTCAATATGGCTTGGCTGCTGGAATGAAGGATCACACCTTGCTATCCTAGCATCAGCTAGAACCTTGGCTGCGCCAATTTCCAGGGTCAAACGCCTGGTAATTCAACACTAGGTAGAAACGGCCATGGGAAAAGCCATATCAAAGAAATGAGACTCCCAGTAATGAGAAGTGTCGTCCACGTAGATCGAAGTCTTGTCAAGTGTCTGGTTTCTCTATTGTAGCCTATTATCATTCGTCTAAGTTCTTGTATTATACAGGTAGACTCGAACAAGATCGCAAGTGGCAAGCCATCCCATCCTAGAGGCTATTCAGCATAAGAAGAGCTAGACATGTCGAATCCGCCCCGTCATCCAACAAGTGTCTATTCCGCAAACGCACCATTTTGAGGTGGGGACCATGACTGCAGCGTCTGGTCCAGATATGAAGATGCAGAAAAATCGCAAGGCAGCCGAAACGCCGCTGATGGTCTAGCTAGCTCCGCACCACAGTTCACTGCTCCCGTCTGCACGCCCACGTGCCGTCCAAACACTGCCCACCGAGCCACCAGCAGATTTTCAGGATCCTGGATTACCGCACGGGCCAGGGTATCCGGGGCCACAAGAAAAAGTACACATGACCCACGTATCGCCGCTATATCCCGCCTTATCACTGGGAGCGCAGGCACAAAGAAACGCGGCATCTGCGCCTTGGCCACTATTAACCTTTCCAGCATCTTCAGGAAACGGCATAGGGATGACCTGCTTCTTGTAATTGAAAGTCGGGAACTTGTTGTTGACACCCTGGATCACGCAGTTGACGTCCAAGCCGCAATCGAAGCTGACATTGAGCTGTTCCTCCGGAACTAAGTCAACGTTGTCGTGGTGGATTTGGTTCATGTCGTTATCGAAGACGTAGAGGTCCATGGGATTCCCTCGGGTGATGGAGCTGTCCCAGAGGATTTGACAGTTGCCGGCGAGGAAATTGACGTCGCGTTTTTCTGTTGATTGGGTTTTGGATTGCGCAGGCAGGAGGTGGGCCATTGAGGGAGATGTGAGGGTCAGGATAGAAGCGGCAAGGTGTACAAGATGCATATTTCTGTCTTTGGCTCACTTGGTGTTGGAGAAGGCGTAATGAAGGTGAGTGGATTAACAGCTTGACTTTGATTTGAGGCGACTCTGAACTGATCGTAGAGGTTATTGGCAGCCTTAATAAATACCCAACGAGGCGGAGATGTCAACGACCGTCTGACATGCGTGTTATAACCATTGAAAACACGTTTCAAGACTACCACAGCCCCACTACCACAGCCATACTACCACAGCCATACTACCACAGCCATACTACCACAGCCCCAATACCTCCATGACAGTTTTTAGTTAGCACTAGGATAGTTCCAGTAGTTAATGTTGGATTTCATTCAAGTGGTACATTTTCTTCTTAGGGTCGTCCTACACGGCTATTGTGTAGTAGTCATCAGGTAGTCTCACGATTCCGATCGGAGACGATCTACCAAGAAGCGTGCGATGCCTTAGACCGGGCAGACAATGAATAAGTTTGATGGAACTGTTGGTAGTACGGAGTAAGCACTAAGCAATCAGAACCTTGAAAGAGGGTTGGGCGTTTCACGCGAGTAGCCGAGCGGTGTTGGTTGTACAGTAGGTTGCGAGGTTGCGAGGTTGCGAGATTGCAAAAGCCATAGATCGGGCGCCAAGGCGGGACAGCCCCATACTAAAAAACTTTAGAACGTTTGGCTAAAGTAGAAACTTCCTGATGCAGACTAGCGTGTCGAGCCATCTTTGCGGCAGACCGGGCAGAGATGGAAGCTCGGCCGTGCTAGATGGGGCCAAAAACACGACTTCCCACGTATTAATATCATGAGTATTGCGACGAAGCCCCTGAGCAAGTGGTCCTTGGTAGACAACCGAGTGTCATGGTAGCTGTTCAGGAAAGCAAACAACATAGGGTATGGACTTACGAGAATGTTGTCTGCTAGGACCACAGCTGTGCTTGATTGAGGTCATATGCAGCCCCCTGGCTATGGGAACGGCGGTCTCGATGTTGATCCTCATCGATCTGCCAGGTATAACAGAATTCTTGGCGCTGATTCATTAGCATGGATCTTGGGGTTCAGAAATACGGTAGGTTTCGGATTTCGAATAGATCCCATGCGAGAGTAAGTTTTCTAGCTTCTTGATATCCTTGCTCGCCCTGCTCCACGGTCACCTTGGCATACGCAAAACCTCGCTCGTATGTACCAGATCCCACATCAGTGATAATGTCGCTCTCGCTATGATTACGTGAATCAGGCACTGACGAGATTGCTATGCAATACGTTGTCGGATCCACGGCTTAACGCCTCACACTCAGCAGATATTTGCGGTAGCTATCTCAATTTGCAAACCCGATTACCTAGTCCCAAGGTAACTCTGGGGCATCAACCCATACTTCGTCATCATCCCCCTCCAAGTACTCACTAGGCGCCTCGTCCGAGTCCTCATCGCAAGACCAAGATAGCTCTTCTACATAGCCATACCTAGACTGACCATTCTCGGCATCTTGCCGTGCCATGATGATAGAGTTCACAAATTCCATGAAAGTGGCGTACCACTTCACAGGATCCTCATCTGGCGGCTGGAAACTTGATCTCGTCCAAGCTGTATTGAAGTCTCTTCGCCATTCGGCCCATTCAATTGCTGGATCACCCACAAAGGTGGCCTCAAGATCGACCTTGTCGATTCGGCCGGAAGCCAAGATTCTAAGACTCTCGAGATCCGCAAACTGCCAAGCAACGGTAAGAAGATGATTGCTCGATATCATGACACAGCATCGCGAGATGAGGAGTTCCACGACCTCATGTCTATTCTCTTGCACTGCAAGATCAATTGCAGTAGTCCCTAGTTTAGTACAAGCATTGACGTTGGCCCCCGATTGAAGTAGAAAGGCCGTGTTCTCGATGCGACCCCAAAAAGCCGCAGTATGCAGAGCTGTGTTGCCCTCTGTATCATGGCTACCAACATCTGCACCGGCGGCTAAAAGGACTCGCATGATATTCGGCAGATGTGCCGTTGCGGCTCTACAAAACGGTGTTGTGCCCTCGCGATCTCTGGCATGAATGTCGGCTTTCGCAGCTATCAGCATCTGCACGCAGTGAGAGTCTCCGGACCAAGTAGCCCAATGCACAGGTGTCCAACCATTACTAATAGCTCTCAGGTCAGGGTTGGCGCCTCGTAATAACAGCTCCTCAACAACACCAAGGTCGCCCTGAGAGGCAGCCCAGGAGAGTAGCGTCCTTCCCATCGCATCCGTTGCGTCGATTTCGGATCTAAATATAGCATTAAGCAACTCTTTAAATGGGACCCTAGATATGCTGAGGTAGGACAGGTGCAATGGTGGAAATTCAAATGCTTCAAGGTATCCTGAGCTGTTACCAAGATATCTCTCGATTTGTGCCCACTTTTCCGACAACGGCTCACATGACATAATGGGCAAACAACGCTCCCAAGCGAAGAGGAGAGCGGAACTTTGTTTGTGTTAGGTAGGGGTTTGATTGGGCAATGGGGATCTGCTCGCAATCCAAACTTGTTCGCATGATGCATATCTGCACCTGCCTGGAGGAGAACCTCCACGCACTCCCATTTCTGGGACTGGACTGCCCACTTCGGCCAGGTTTGTGATCTAGCTTTGCAAATCTTCATGCGACTTACAATGAGAGCAGTATCTCCTGTGTCATCAACATCCAGGACGGAGGCCATTCCTTCTTCCAACATTCGCTTTAGGTGCGTATGGCCTTCGCCTTGGGAAACGATACAGTGAAAGGTGCGATCGCTTCGTGAACGCACTCTCATAACTCTGATGCATAACTCCGGCCCTTGCTTGTTGGTCATTGAAATGTATACTGCTCTTTGGCAGAACCATAGGGGAATTGTGTATGATGCTCGTGTCGAACGCCTGCAATAACTCTTATCACAGCCGTACGTGAATTTCCGTATCAGACTAGGCTTGGGTATCGAAAAGCCTAAAAAATTGCAAATGACTAACGAGTCTCGGACGGATGGACTTTGATGACAAGCGCAGCCGCAATCAGCACAGCACGAGCCTCGGAGCATGTCTGCAATACGGATTTTGTTATGCGATCCGTTATGCTGTAGAGCATCTCTTGACACAGTCCCTTGATTGTCAATTGAATCTCTTGATGTCCGTGGTTCTTTCCCATAGGGCACTAGGTCAGTAGTCATTTCAGGCACCTCACGCTGCTGTCTGTGTCGAAGCACCGAATCTACTGCAGAGCCTTCTCCGCTTGGGTCACTCAGAGCTACTAACGTAGCTCCAGACATGCTAGTAGAGCGTGAGCTAACGAACTCCATTTTCCTTATAGAGACGTCTCAGTTGAATATTAGTTTCTATCGATGTTGTGCTATCAGGATGTTAGCATAGAAGCAGATGGTCGCACATCACAAGTGCAGTGAAACGACTTACGCAGCCAGTAGACTTGACGCTGAGGCCAGACGAGCCTTATTCTCCCGTATCTTGTCCTTCAGGCGTATTACTTTTGGTTCGATACGAAGCCACACAGACCGATCAAGCTGGACCTCATTGGCCTTACCCTTGACGGTGGTGAGCTCGTAACTGATCAGCTGCTCCAGCTTAAGCACAGTCTCCTGGGAAGCCTCCAATGCTTGGCACAAGCTTTTGGGTGGCGCAACGTCTGCCGTCTCAACGTAGCGGCTGAGAACATCACGGAGCTCAGATATGACACATTCGAAATCTAACATTTCGCTGTTGAGCGAAAGCAGAATCTCGGGCGCATGTCGAAGCGCCACAACTTTACCGCAGATCTTAGCAGTCTTGCTACCTGCGCCCACTACGGCGATGATACTGGTTGTTATGGAGAGTGGATCCATTGCTGTGTTACCGTGTGAGACTACGACCTGAGATAGGTGAGCTGCAATATGAGCAGGTCAGTGTTCAACCCAACTTAGGACTATATAGCGGTGGCCACGTGTGAGAAGCTCACCTCAACGGCATTTCTCTAGGACTGCGGCCACGATCATCGCGGTCTGATTGTGATGTTGATACCGGCGTGACCACTGTGGCGGCGACCCGCTTCCGAGCATCTATAGCAAAGCTCCAAATGCACTTGAGGTGTGAAGAATCTTCTAGAGTCGTTCTTGCGGGGCGAAGTAGATCAATGCAGAGTCCTGCAGCGCTACTGCAGAATTGTTATCTAGCGTCAGGCACCACCAGTGCTGTTATGAATGTCCAGCTAATTAGAAATGCAGTTCGTGTATTGATGAAAGATTAGAAAGCTAGCCTCTGTCAATCAGTACCTTAAATGAGTCTTTATCAATCTGTAAAAAGATTATCTATCATTGTGACTGTTAGTAGCGCCCTACTTTTATGAATTAATAATCATATATCTTTCATGAAGTAACATACTATAGGTATGCCTGATCGAAAGCTATTGATATGATATGATCTAGGATAGTACTGTAGATGCTGATTATAAAAAAGCATGATCATATATAAAGGAAGTTGATGAAAGCTAAATAAAATGAAATAGGTTTTTCGTATATGGCCAGTCCCCAGGAATAGATCAAAAAATATCCGAATGGAATACCAGTTTCACCACTTCCATCGGTATGGCTGCTAAATAGAGAGCTTATGGGCAACGAGTTCAAATGGTCACTTATCATATCGCGACTTCGAAGTATCGATTGTATTAATTCGGAACAAGGTACCAAACTCCTGCGCAATGCCTATCCGTTCATGCCTAAAAGCAAAAGAAGATAATGGCGAGACATGTCAAAGCACGATAGCCCACTCAAAAGCTTCGCCAACGTCATTGACCATCCGACACTCGACTCCGTTCCCTGCCACAAAGGCATGAGATGGTTCGACTCGATGGCTAGAAGCCAACTTGAAAAGCTGACTTTGTAGTCGCTCCTGCATTGTTTTCCGAGTAGCTGAAAATGTAGGTAACGCCGTGGATGACCGGAACCCCGGTGAGACTGGGGAGAAGCGTGGAAAAGCGAATTCGCATGTCGAACAGGCTGAGGACATTTGAGATTCAGAACCACTAGAAGAGTTGGTAGATGAGGTCAAAGGGGATAGCACGACGGGGGAGGTCTTTGCTAAGGATGAGAGGTTGTGCACCGTGTCGACGATGTGTATGCCAGGTAAGCCCGATGAATCATCCTCACTACTTTCGTAGTATGAGGCCGTATCACTGTCGCTATCAATATCGGATTCGGTGTTGAAAGGATTAGGGTCACCCTGCCGATCGAAGGCGGAGTTCAGTATCTCCCATTCCACTTCTGATAACATATGCTTCGATCTCTTACGTTCCTCAGGCTCATCACGTCTGATTTGTGGACTCGGCATATTAGTGTGGATGTCTATCTCTTTGGCCATTTCGGGATCGAGATAGTAGATTGACTCAGGCTCATCCTCCGCTGCAAGGATATGAATCTGCGCGAGCTTTGACCTAGAATCGAATAAAGTGTCAAGTTCGTCGAGTTGCGAGCTAAATGGCTCTTGTGGTATTAGACAGGGCTTCGAGTATGCTGGGGCTTTTTCTTTACCTCCAGTCTTGTAGTTGAAGCCCGCCTCATTTGTAGGCTCTGCACTTGGCTCATATTTAGGCACAGACTCATCTTCAAATTTAGCCCATCGTGTAGCGATTTCGAAGCAGTAATCTTCAATGACAGCCTCGTCCTCTCTGTTGAGGTACCTCATCGCTGCCAGTTTCTTCGTGAGACCCAGGATGGAGTCTTCATGAGTCTCTGACTCGAGGCCTAGTGCGGACCAATCATAGCGATCTTCTTCATCAAGACGGTCAGGATTTGACAACTCGATGATCTTTGACTCGAAGACGTTACGTCCATGATACCACAATTCGACGATAAGGCTGCAGATGTTTGAGAGGATCCGATCGTCTCGCTTGGTGATCAGACCAGCCGCGACCATTTGTGTTGCCCGCCCGATGAGGGAGTTTGCTTCATCTTCTTTCGCTATGCCTTGACTCTTCCGATCTTCGAATCTCTGTTTGGAAAAGTTCATAAACACTGGGGGTAATGGTGCGTCGTGGAAGCCTTTGTACCCATTAGCTTCGTGCAACTTGCGACGGAGATTTGTTATTCGCTTGCGGCTGGTATGGTACCCAACATCGCCAACCATGACCTTGGAGCCTTGCGAGTAGAGGGGGGGATGTAAAGTGAAAGTATCTTTAGTGACCACGGAGGCGCAAACGAAACATGACTCTCCAATTGTTGTTCGTGCGCATGCGCTGCACCACGTAGAATTGAGGCTGTTTTGATTCAACGGTTTGCGCATCAGGGTCGTTCTAGTTGGTGAATAGGGTTTTGAAGGGAATGAGAAAGTCTCCGCCGTAATAGTGTCTTTGCACTCAAAGCACCACTCTCCCGCCACAGTCAAGGCGCACACATCGCACCCATTGCTAGACTTAGGAACGCCACGAGAGAGAGAAGTCGGTTCGAGACTACTAGCACGGTGGTCGCTATGAGGCGAAAGCTGGAGACATGAGGAACAGGAGCAAATTCTGTGCGGACCTGAGAGATTGAGTCCCAGTCTTGGAGGGGTTGGTAGACAGTTGGGTGTCATTATGAAGATTTGTGGTGTTGCCGCTTGATCTTTAATCCTTTTGATTCTGTGCCTAGTGTGGAAATGGAATAGCTGGATGCTGTTTGTTTCTGTCTGTGTGGTCTAGAGCGGCTGACTGTTTACTGATTATAGAAATATGATATGAGCGAAGATCACCCAACATATTTAACACTGCCAGCATAAACATTATCTGTAAGGCTTTCTTTGTGCATTCAGGTTGACAATGCTATTCAATTCGCTTTGTGATTTGTTGAAGCCAAAGGATAATGCACAATCGTGAGCAAGCTGTAAGCTTCCGTATTCAGTTCTCCAAGCAACAAAGACTATTTGCCCTGTTGTGCTTTTCATTTTGAATTTCGATGCACAAAGAAGGTACTGGTTTGACCTATCACAATGTCGAGATCAAAGGACTGGGCCAAAATTGTTGGCAAAACCTGCGACAAAAAGAGAGGAAGTCACAGACTCCACATTAGCATGTAGCTGGAAGTGAACAAAAAGAGTTGTACTTTTAGGCTTGCTAAGAAATGTTGTGTCAATCTTTCTTCCGTCAAATATTTCCCACAAAGTTTTTGAAAAACGATACCTGAATCATCAATTATCTGACCACAGTCAAACCCATACATCGTTAGAAAAGTTCGCACGATGGGTTCGTCTTCATCGAAGCTAGCCCGTGGATCAAAGAGAAAAGAAGATAAGCCTCGACGTCTCGGAAGACGCGTATCTGCAAAAGACGTTAGCAGCAGCGCGACTTCCACCGCCGTACCAGATGACCAGGCTGCGCGTCTCCATCAAAGGCATAAGAGCCAGTATCCAGAGGGCGACCGTCTCGGTCGTGCGAAGGCCCATCAGACGGTCACATTTGGTCACCTGGCAGATCGCGGTGTCATCAGTAAGGACGCTCTCAAGCCAGGAAGCTATATGCCAAAGTAGCGGAGCGTTTAGAGTATTCAAGGTCAGAATCTTGATACCAGAGTAGAGCACACGACTATCGACTTTTGTATCACCCTTGTATATGCTTGCGGTCAGTCTAAACGCTGGTACTGAGTAAGCATAAGCATCTCACCAGAAAATGTGATTGGCACTAGGCCAGAGACTGGTGATCTCGAGATTGCATCGTCATGACCTTTGTCATTACCCTTCAAAGGGACGAGCGCTCTCTTCGCAGCTGCCACAATTCCATTGTCAAGAAGCTTCTTGAACCAATGCTATTCTTCTATGTAGCCTGAGACAATGAAAGTGAAAGCAGCGTCTTTAATATTCGAGACAGGCTTTAGTATTTAATGACTGAAAGATGATCAGACTTTTCTAAATCCTAGAAACTTTGAACGCGCTACGGGAATAAGCTTCTCTATGTATCATAGGTTCACCTCGAAGGAAAGTCGTGATGCAGCTTACCTATGGCCCACATGGCTCGCAGAGCCTGCAGAGTCTCCAGAGTCTACCAACAAGTATTAACTCACCTTCGACGGCACAACAAATGTACTCAGAAGCTGTGAGACCGTTTTCTGCGACCTGCGGTGAGTCGGCCCTTGCATTCCCACTTTTGCAAAAACCACCCTAATTTTATATTTAGTAATCATGCTGACACAAAGTCCAACTTAGGTACCCCTTATCCTTGCTCCCAAGATGCCATCGACTTTCACGCTCTGAAGGTCTTCCCATATCCGAATATCAAGCCCTTCATCGGTCCAAAGGACGCGACAACTGAGATGTTATGGCACAATTCAACGAGGCGAGTACCACCACCAGCTGAGTCCGAAGCCATTCAACGCTTATATAATGCAGCACTTGACGAGGGAGATGGATGTTACCATGGTCCTGACCTTGTCATAAAGGCGTTTAATGACTTGGACATCGTGTTCTTTGGTGGCCATCTCTGCGGCAACGTTAGGGTTCAATGGGTGCCATCTATCAAGAACAAAGCCGGTGAAAGTGATGACTGTTTTGGCGAGACACGTTCGGGGCGCCCAGGCTGCCGTGGCCAATGCACGATTGTCTTAGACGCAGAGATAATATTCTTGTCAACCGACGAAATTGGACGACCATCTTCTTTCCATATCATGCTCAGTACCCTACTACATGAGATGACCCATGCGTACGAAGTCGTGAGATCCGCGCGGAGTGACATTGAAGACGGTGGGCATGACCAGCATTTTGGTACTCGTATCAGCTGTGTACATAAACGCGCGATGGCGATTCTGCAAGGTGTACCTGCGATGGATGACGGTGAAGGATACGAGCAATGGCACTTTCTTGATGGTGAAGACTTAAGAAGATACTATATGGAGGCGTGGAGAAGGTCACGCCTTGGCATTTTCCTAACGCAGATTGGCAAAAAGCGTGGCCAAGAGACTGTCACTGGTGCTCCAATCAAGCGCCAAAGTGAGGGAAGAAGGAACTATGCATCTGACCTCCGATCAATCAGAGGTATCAAGGACGATAAAACACAGTGTACAGTCATGTAGCGAATTTTGAAGAGCATTGTATATGTGCGAGCGAGAGGGTAAACATATCACAAGGATATAAGTAGTACAATGATGGATGAAAACTGGATGAAGAGCGAGCCACCCTGATTAAAATGGACAACATTTACCGTCGTATTGACTCTGTCGGGTCTTCTAGGTACATCTCTCAAAAGGCAATCAGTATTGAGTTTCACACAGAACCGTCAAACTTGAACAAGCAATGTTCCGCAGGTTGATCGTGATATTGACATCTTTTCCTCAATCGAATCATCGCAAAAATAGGACGTTGAAACATATGCGCTTTGCTCCCTTTCGTGAGTATCACGAAAGGCTGTAACAAATAGGATAATGTAGGTGGTGCATGCTACTCACAGGAAGGTCTAGCCGAGTCTAGGCACCTCAGCCTTATAGGGTTTGGCTGTCCTGTATTGGGGAAGGCGTGGAATTAGTTCGCCCGCCCTTTTCCCGAAAGTTTTCGTCGTAGACGTCCTTTCTTCATCAATTATCAATTACTATCATTAAATATAGCACGGGAGCAAAGGTCGCATATCATGGGATGAGACAGCTCTTGATCCTGCTGCGCTATTATGCAACCCATAGGACGAGGCCAGGCCAATGACACTGCATCCTGAAGGAGTCGGGCAGTAAGCAACGATTGGCTCGACTTTAATACCGCTGCGCTGGGGAAATTGCACCTCGTGGCTCAGCCAGTAGGCTTGAATCCTTGCTCTTATCTTCTGCCCTGCGGATGCCTGATGTGCCTTGTGTTGATCAATTCATGCAGAGTGACGAAATTTGGTCTATCGAGCTGTGGTCTCATCGCGCTGGTGACTCGAGAGCTCATACCGCCAATTATCACCTTTTACGCTCTGTAACGCTTTGTCTTCAAGATATTCCTCTGGTCAGATTGCTTCGCTCGGGAAGTCGACTTCTGTCTGTAGGAAGAACGGTGAAGCTTTGGTCCGAGAGGGTCTTTCTTGAGATGCAACAGTAAGCGAGACTCGGGGCTTAGAAACGTGGAGAAAGATTCAAAACTCCGTTGGGTACGCAGAGCCTCATGTGAATGCGACGTAGCCACGTTGGGTCATTGCTTGACTCTGAAATCCGACGTTACCTAAGAGCATAAGCTGCAAGAGCTGAGACTGGCATTCTCATCCTTCTGTTGCTCACTGTTTCACCTATTGTCATTACGAAATGTGAAGCACACCGCCACGTTTTTTGATCAACAGAGCGCATAGTCGTGGACGGCTTTTGTTTCTGCTCGCAACTTTCGTAATATGATGTGCGCTTTCGGTTCAATATGTCTTTTGAGCTCCTTGTTGCTGGTTCAACCAAGCATACACTAGCGGAATGGTGATAGAAGCTGATTAATGCACCTTCCTGCAAGACTCAATATCTATGATGCGATCACTTGATATGCTTCGCATGCGGTGCGGCAGACGGCAGCCGCCTGAGGATCAGCAAGTCTAGTCTTGCCCTACAGGTACTATGAAAAGAATACGAGGGATGACTGGAGGATTCGAGAAGTGCTAGGAGGATTTGCGTGGGGGTTCTGCAACGCGTCAACGCCGTCCCGTGGCTTCGGTCTCTCCCGTACGAGAAGGGTCTACACCAGTATTCGATTATCTCTATAAGCGCGCTAATCGCGAGCTTCTTGTCGTCTCCAGATCTGACAGCAACAATCGTCAGGTGGTCATAACAGCCCAAGACTCATCACAATTCAAGGATCAGAAAATCCTTGTTGTACGGCAAGCTTTGCACCATAGGTCGTTGCTGGTCCTTATACTCGTGGCGAAATTACCTCATCTGGAAAGCATGGCCGAAACAAGCCGGTGTCTTTTGTCTCGGGGACATGTTCATTTGAGTGGTGTCCAATTGGTGCCCTGCTCTACCGACACTCCTTCTTATCTTTGTCTAAAACTAAGCTGATAGTAATAGATCTTCGATTGAATCACTACCTATCTTGATCCTATCGCTGGTGAGCTCGTCGCTCTCGAAACATAAAAGCAACCTCCCACGCATACGTCGGAACTTTGCTGTGGAGCAGCCTTTGTCAGGTCACATCACCTACCTGTAAGGCCGAGTTATTGGGATACAAGTCAGTCGGACCGCTAGTGCCCGTCTAGTCAAGAATTATAAGGGCGGTCGGCCTTGGGCTTAATCCTTGCCAAGCGCAATATATCTTGGCTGTGGGAGTATGTCTGCCGTTACCTGTTGGAATTCTCCCAGGATGCCATTGTCATAGTGGGGCTGTACACGGTGTCATCTAACACGAGGTCTCACGCTCTACGCCCAGGTTCGGACGGTTCGATCCTGCAAAGCCCTTTTTTGGAGTCATACGGTCTTCGTCCGTGTGGCCCGAAGCTGACAACTACTCATCATCCCTCGGCTGCCTTGGTACTCATAAAACTCTTGATTTTACTTCTTTCCTTCTCAAACAGAAGCCCATAAATCACTCACACTCAACAGCGTCAACCGCAATCATATTATTGTTCTATTACCATCTAGAATGCAAATTTCTATGCATGCCCTCTTGGGCGCTGGCTTCGCGGCCTTGCGACTAACTTCAACCTCTCCTGTTCCGTCAAGACAGCTTCTACCGAGGCAAGTAGTGGACTGTGACGACCTCACTACGACGCCCGATCCTTCTTGCTGGGGCATTCTCGGCGTGGCTGATTATTTGACGACGAATTGGAGCTCGTCAACGAAGACCTGTACTGACCAAATGGACGATGCAACATGCTGCGCAAAGGATGAGCTATGGGCCAATTGTTTCATACGTTTGGCTATGGGAACACCAGACGGCACGTCCAGCTCTTCATCAGACACGAACATACATTGCGACGAGATTGGCACTTCTGCATGTCCAAGCGATTTCGCCATCAAAGTCATGGACTATCCTGCGCAGGCACGTTATGTCGTAATTGCTATACAATGTAAGCATTTGTTCCTCTGTCTCCGTTCCGGCGAAAGACCAGCTAATTCGATAGCAATAAATGCACTGTTCAGCAACTGGTATGATGCCATTGCTCCCAGTAACATTCAAGCCATCCTCAACGATCAGTCGCTCATTACCGAGCTTGACCCTCCCCAGAAAACCAATTTTATTCTTGGTGATCTTCTCACTGCCCTCACTGCTAGCCTGTCATTCATTGGAGATCCAGAGATAGGAGCAACACTCTCGGTCCTCGCTAAAGATGTCCTGAACGCCGTCCAGCAGGCGCCAAGCGTCGCAAAAACAATTTGGCCTACGGGAACCGAGAATTCACAATCAATCCAGTTGGGAAGCCTGGACACAGGCCTCAGTCAGGTCGACGCAAACCTCACAACTGCTATCACAACCGCTCTCTCCACGATCATGACCGACGAATTGTCCTTCTCAAACTTTTCGTCTACTGGAGTCTTCACGGGTCCGGACTACCTATCTCTTCCCAATGCTACAGCCATCTTCGGTCTGGCTTTCCGAACCTATGTGCTATCTACCGCTATGACCAACAACAAATGGCACGCGGTCCCTCAATGCGACCTGACTAGAGCAGACGTCGAATCTAGTGTCCCAGGCTCCGGTGGCGCCTCTTCCACCGGTTGCACACTAGACAGCAACAACATCTGCTCAGGTAGCGCACACATAGTCAACACCTGGTATAGCGACACTACAGCCTGTTCCTACACCCTCGCTGACGACGGCTCTGGGCCCGGTGCTTATCAATTGATGCAGGATATCGTCAGCCTGAATTGGTCCACGCTCGAACAGCTCTTCGATGGCGCGTTGAATTGCACGATTGCTGGGAATGCGGGGAAAGGTGTCACTCCAGATATCATTGGTTATGGGATGGATCTTTCATGTGTCTCGCAATTGGACATTTGTTCTTGTGATCTTGATTGCCCAGTGGCGAAGGTTAATGGGGAATGTCCTATTCCTTGTTGCTCTCAGTGATGTAGATCCTTTTTGCTTAGCCGCGGCGGGGTTCTGCGCTTATGAGGTCGGCGTTGTATGATTTCAATTCACTTCTTAGATTGTATTCTTTATATTATTGATATGAATGATCTTTCATCTCAAATATAGAACTGCTCATATCTTCTAAGTCGACAGAGGCAGAGCAAAGGGAGCAATGTACACTCTAAGCGAACCTCAGGCTGCAGAGTGCTGCACGAGTGGCCCCTAATATACTGGTTTGCTACCCCCTTTATTTCAGTTAACTTCCTTACAATCAGATTGGGCGGCCTGTCGCCACGTTTTTGGGGACGATCAAAGCATACAAAAATTCTCGCCCAACAAAAGATTTGAATCCCATATCAAAGATTCTTGGCCATCATTCGATTTTGAATATTGCTGTGGTCGCTTAGGTTTCCCTATGGGTCTGTCGGTAGCAGAACAAAGTTGTCCATACACTCGGCCTTGCGACTTTCTCCGCTTCCTGACGGCTTCATTAGCGCAGCGCATAAGCGAACTCATCCGCTCCCTTTGTAGCTCTTGAGGACCAACATTGCTTGTTGCACTTGCTCGAGGTATGCTTCGAGTGGTACCCTTCTTACTCTCTAGTAGCGCGATACTCTAGGATGCGGACTTTCAAGACAGGGATTCAGCATTATAGAGGGCAATCAAGGCTTAAATACGGCGATAGATCTGTGGTAAGTCTGACGCTGGCACACGACTTGAGTATAGACTACTGGTTGTGGTTGCACTTTATCACGTTCCAACTGTAAGACATCTGCACCACATTGGCATCATAAGCACTGCTCTCCCTGTTTCTCAAGTTTCTAGTTGATCTTCCTGCGTACCACAATCGCCAGCCTTGGAGCTGAACTGAAGTGTCAGGGAGCTTGGCTTACATGGACACAAGTCACCAGGTCCCTGCTTCTCTTTGGGCGGACGTTCAAATGCCAAGTCTATCAGCACTACTCCAAGGCTGTACAAAAGAAAATCTTTGCTCAAGCAAACTCACTCACTCAATCACTCGCTCACTTCTTTACTATCTCTTTCATACACGCACAGCATCCATGTTGATAGGTATCCGAGAACCGTAATTTTGGCACAAAGATCCGCACCATCAATAGATCTGTTCTACTATATTTGAAAGAAAATCACCCTAATCGTCGTATGTGATCACATAGGCGCAGGCGGAAGACCGAGCGCCCCAGGGATTACAACGCTGAATGTTCAATGATCAAGGAAGTTCTACGACCACGATCATCCAGAGCAGAGGTGAAAAAGACATTTTTACGACCCAAGTCTTGCTTGAACAGTTCAGATGTTTGAGCAATCAGGACTAGTAGATTACTGGAAGATGATCACAAGCTGTCAATCCTTGTTTCAAATTCTCTTTCACGATCGCTTTGATATACTAGACATGCAAGACTGTTTAGCTCCCTAGTATTCGTCGATAGCCGTCTCTTTTCGTCAACGGAACACATCATCAACGCCATAGAGACCCGTATCTTGTTCGCTGACCTAGTATCATGTATGTCTTCACATTTGTCATTCGGTGGCAAATGTCGTTGACATCAACCTAAGTTCGATTCTTAGTTCGAGCACCAGAATGAACACCAGGGACTAAAAGCAGCGACGTCTTCGCCTTTCCAATTTTAATACATCTCCTGGTACAGATCCCCCAAGCGAAGGAGGTCGCCCGGCATCAAAATTCTTTCTATGATCTCCTAGTGTAGTGGTGTCGATCTAATATTGCCGGGCAACTCCTCGCCGCAAAGAGTCTTCTTTTTCGATTCGATCCCACTCATCATTGTCGAGTTCATACTCTCCTTTCTAGTCCATCTATTGGCGAGCCTATATAGATACAAACTAGTATTCTATAAGTACACGCAGTATATATAACTTACTGTACCATCTATGGCAAAGATTGCCTATAGCGTTGAGATGGTGAACCTTAGTCTGCTAATGTAGCAAGGCCAGCTTTTTGTTGTAATTGGCCAGGATGGCTTTGGCAAGATTTGTGGAGGATGGCAAATCCTCGTAAGACAGAAACAGTTACTCCTCGTCTCCAACGAAGGAACCCGGTACTGCTGCATTCGCCTCAAGCTTCATTCCATCCACGTAAATTGTTGAGTCTTCTTTGACAGTGTCACTAGAACGTACTAACACGCCTAGAAGGTCTGCCTCTAGTCATGATTGAGCCCAGAGACCGTCACAACAACAGATCCCTCTTTACCGCTGCCCAATTTGAGATCCATGATCTGTTGAAAAATCAGCCAGCATATAACCACACCGGCTACATGGCACTTACAAATTACATCTTTTATAGCACTAAATTTTTGGTAACCATGGTGATTGAAATTTTGATGGGCCATGAGCCAGGAGTCTTGGATTCGGTCATCTTGTGGTGCGTAATAAGAGGAAAGTGAGTTCTCGAGGAAGGTCAGCCTTTGAGGATTGCCTCATGATCAAACGCTAGGAGCCAATCTCGCTGGATGCGACTGTTATCTCCTAACGCTGGAGGGCATTTCGGAGGGATAGACAGGTTGGTGTTTGTATGGTAAAGCCGGTATTGAAGGTATGCCAGCAATAGAAACATCATTCGTGATGTTTAGTATGATGGATTTCTCTTTGGAAACTCGAAGTCTGCTGGACGCTCGAACGACGTTCTTCCCTGCAGTGACCGCTTCTGGTTTTTGTATGCTCTCCGTCGCTTCATAGGTGGTTCTCTATCGTCATTAGAGGGTGACTCGAAGTCAGAGTGGCCGTTAGCCCTTTTTTGGTGCCCGTGAGTGGATTTCCTCTTAAGTCCTCGATCTAAACATGTAGTAAGCCTTAGTGCATGCCTCCCGACTTGTGCTGTAGTAGATTAGATTTGGGGGTTTTGGGTTGCGAACCCTGGCTGAATGCATTCCGTATCAATCTTATGTACAAAGAGCAGGCGTCTTCGAGTCTTCCAGATATGTCCTCGTTGACCATAGATTTAAGAATGAGAACTATCATTCGCAGCGTGGGCGAGGGAGTGTCTAAGATCGTCCTCCAACACCCCAGTCAAGAATGTTATTTATGGCTGCTCTAAGCATAGTAGCATCATCATCATCCCCAAGATCGTATTTTTGAATTTGGCCAAATGCCACCGTCGTATCCACAGCACCAGTCCCCAAGTCAAGGTTAGTATTAATCAGAGTCGCAAGATGTACATGAGAGGAGAAGAGACTATCTATCGGACGGCAATCTCAGAATCCGGCATGTTGAATTGCTCGCATGAAGCCGTTCGGAAGAATGCGAAAACCTCTGAAAAGGTCGTATCCAAGATGAATACCGCGTTGTGTAAGTGTAATCAGAAGGTAGAACAGTCTTAATGTTCTCTTTACGCTGGAAGAAAACACTCACTTTGAAAGGATTTTTGGAAAGATAGTCTTCCTTTCAAGAAGCCCGAGTCATAGTAACTACGCCCTGCTCATTCGTTCGATCAGACACATGGTCCACTGAGTTAAGGAGGGACCGCGTAGATGCTATATATATGATAAATCGGTCGGTGCCTGCTTGCGCAATAAAGACAGCTATTATAGGGATGGAGAGTACAATAGATTAATAGAAAGTATCAGCAAGACAAGAATTCGCATAGCACTCGAGATCTCATGGCTTGATGTGTGAGGGATTTAGAGAGACGGGTGCAGGGAAGATTTAGTTCTTTGCTTATAAGATGTGAAGCATGGGTTCATCCGCTAACCAAAGGATTAGATTGAAATCAAACGAATCTCGCAACCAATGAAGGGGTCTGTGATGACTTTCGATAGGTTGGTGAAAGGACTAGCAAACACGCATGCAGTGGATAGAACGAAACAGGCAAACGTCATCCCCAATGGAGAACTATAACGATCACGCTCTAAACCTAGTGATTATGTAGCACAAATGTCTGAACTCTCATGTGATGTCCCATAAACGAATGAAGGAAAACAGAAGACATCTCCGAGACTTCATCTTTCAAATATGAAAGTATATTGCTAAAAGTTTTGCTAAGAAGTCATTGCTTATTACAAGCGAATATGCAACAACATCACAAGATAAAGAGGATCTGTATAGGCATGGCAGGAGACTCATCCGAAGTCACTGGTGGATTGACGAATCCTTGCGGAGGGGATCCTGTGAAGGCGGACATTGCGAAGGAGGTGAACGCACTTCTGAAGACTAGTGGGAAGGAAACAATGCACTTCGTAGGGAAGGTGTCGAAAATTCACTTCCACTCCTGACCGAAATGTGATTGGTACAAATACTGTCTTAATCAACAAGACACTGCACTGACTGCAGGTATTCGAATTAGTTCCCATGTTCATAGAAGCATGAGCGAGACTTCAGGCGATCATATATTCTCCACTAGGATGGTATAAGAATTGTTTATTGACCAAATGCAACAGTGCCCTAGCACGGCCTTCTGTTGCTTCACAGGGGCTCTGCAATGATCGATTCGTCCAAGAAATCCAGTGGTGCAACGGAAGGCGCGAGCCCGTCCTCTCTGCAATCAAAAAATAGAAAGAGCGTTCGCTCAGCAGTATCATACATGATATAGGTGTTGAACCTCTAACAAGAGAACGCGCAATTATTCCACCGACCACCACTGTCGTAACCCCACATTTGTCCAGCACCACCATCAGGTTCGAGGTCGCTCTCCATACACTGCGCATCATACGCACTAAATACCTGATCGCTAGGATTGGGCAAGTAAGGATTATTGTATTTCACAGTGTACGGTTGATGATCCAGACCTACAACATAATCAGCATTAACGACCCTACTGCATCAAAGAATTGAGGAAAACTTACTTGCAGAGGTAATTTCGAACACCTGTGGGAGAGCGCTGTCTATTCCTGCAGTCATGCCATCCTGTATGAAGATTTTGGACGACGTGCCGCCGATCCATTTCGGTGGTGTGTCGTTATCGAAAATAGAAATGTTATAGCTATACTGCGCCGTCGTTGAAGTCATCGGGTCAGAAGGTGTAGCCTTCTGGTACTGCATGATGCTCGCCACACACCGGCTCCCGACGTATTGTGTCGAGCCCCAGGTCCCGGTTCCACTTTCCTGATAGTCGAAGGAAGTTTCTGACTCTTTGTTTGGTGCGTTCCCACCTACATAAGTTTGATTGGCCGCGGTGTAGTGTACGGGCGTAGAGCCTGTGGCGGTTGAAGCAAAGTCGACCGTGAGGACTCCGTCGCAGTTGTTCGCGCTTCTCCTTCCATTGAGGTCAACGCAACGCTGGTTACCAATGACGGCATCGCTCGAGCAGCCTAAGGCACCGCCACCGAATGTTACACTACAGTTGTAACAGCCGTGGCAATACTTGCCGGATGCATCGATATCCCAGAATTCGAACCATCCGAGGGAACCAGCGGGAGGAGGACCCGAGGGTGCCTGAGGAAGACCAGCAGCTGGTGTGATGGCGAGGAGCAGAGCAACGTAGACACATGTGATGGGCAGAAGATATTTCATCATTGGCAGACTACCACTTGGAGTTTGCTGAATGTAATGGATGTATTCTGGGTCAATTATGGTCTGCAGAAATGGTTGACGTGCTTTCCGTATGCAGGCGCGTAATAGAGGTGGAACACAATATACTGCTTAATGGCTCAGATAGCAAAGACTGTCGATTTATTGAGAGAATCAATGCCTCTTATAACGAAAAGCGTTATGGCAGTGACGCCACATCCAACTTCGAAAGGCCAGAGCCCAACGATGCCTACACTGGCTCCCAGCATCCAAGGGACGCAATATTCACGCTGATTGGGCTGGTCGCTTGGGGGTAGGGCTATACACAGGCTTTGTTCATAAAACGAGCCCATGAAAATCAGGCCAGTGACGCCGCATCCAATATCGAAAGGACAGAGTCCAACGACGTGGCGAAGGCTCCACGCCGATTGGGCTGATCGCTTGTGGATAGAACTATTAACCGGTTCTATTCATAAAACACACCGAGGCCAAGTGAAATCAATTATAGGATTTGAAGAACTTGAAACATACCGCCGTCAAAGAGGCTATACAGGACGCCTTATTCCATGTTCGAGATCCTTGGCTCTCACGAACACAACATGAATAGCTAAAAGTTCGTAAATACTATCTTAAGTAAGGCCGAAAGATGATGGTTCAGGCGGGCAACTCTGTTCCTGCAATCTGCGCGCCTCAATCCTACCTGGCCTTGATGCGACCTATTTCCGCCACAATCTCCGCTAATCCGCATAATGATTAGCTATATGGGCAGCAAGTCCCTTGGCCACTTGTCTTCATGGGTATTTTACCTCATCAACGAGGTGTTTCTAGGAATGATATCTTTATCTCTTACAATCCCTACCGCAGTATGCCCTCGAATCTACCGCACGAGCAGGAACCTACATCTAGCCCTTGCGTACGAGTCGACTAACGATTGACAGCCCCTGCTCCGACTAGCTTTTTGGGTGGTTTGCCCCATAACAGGTTATCTTCATCGGTAGCTTACCCTGTTAGCGAGATATTGTAGGGTCTGATGTCCATCTCCGACCGCGCTGTCAAAGGTAATCTACCATGAAAAGTGCAAATCTATGGCAAAGTATGGAACCTCAAATGTACACTCTTCGCCCGCATACCCTCACTCTCCCACCTCCGTTGCAATGCCGCAAACCCAGCTTCCCATTGCGCTTGCACGGGCAATTTCCCCTCCTTATCCCTTACACCTTCGTCCTTCACCCTCGCTTCGTCTTCTGCGTTCTTCCAAGCAAACATGAATACGTGCGTCTTCTCACTAGGCTCGGTGGCGCTGGGCTTCATGTCCGGCGTCTGCGCAACCCAGGCTCGAGAACAACTCAGCAGCTCGTGTGGTTCTTGAAACGATGGATGTGCTATCATTTTATCAAGTTGGATGCCGAGATTGTCGAATGAGGCTGCGGATTTGGCGTGGTGAGTTGGGTCGAGATGCGCGGGAATGTTCCAGGTTACGAATTCCATTGACGTTGGACCGGCATATTCGATGGATACCCCGTTGAATTGTGCGAAGGGGATATGTATTATTGAGATTGGAGAGCGGAGATATGGGATGATGGCGGAGCGACCGGGCTGTGATAAGAGTTGCTGGAGAGCTGGTGGAGACAGGAAGGGAGCGGGTGGGAGATGATCTTCTTTCCAGGCAATAAAGATGAGAATGCAATCTGGCTCCTCTGAAGACTGGGCCCAACTGGTCCACTGATGGCGTGGCTCGCTGGCTATACTTTTGAGGAAGAGTGGGAACGCTTTGTTCGCCGTCGTTGACGGGATTGCTGTGGATCTTTCGGCAGACACTTGAGCGAATGCAGCGATGTCGTTCTCATTGATGTATTCTAATCGTAGTAATGTGACTATTCGACGTAGAGAGGGAGGACATGGGTACTCATCAAAGGGTTTGGTGATTGACGCGTCCCGTACAAATGAGTGCGTCCAGTCTGTCATAGCTGTCTTGAGTTCGCTGCGATTACCGTTGAATTGTTGTGATCGTGGGATGATTGATGCGTTTGAAGAAGATGATCGTTGGCCTGAGAGAGTAGACATAGCCACGCCTCACAGCCATCATTCCTTGTTGGCAAGGAAGGACTTGATCCTTCTCGGCCTCCTGTCCCCGGGGCGCATTGATTTCTCTGTCTACTCAGATTGCTGCGCCGGACCTGAGAAGGAACATTAAGTGGTCCTCTCGCATACAGTCTACATTATACAGCCTGTGCCCTAGGTACTGTGATATGTCTTATTCAGGGTTTTAGAGGAGTTCTGGAGACCATCTACTTTGCAGAAGCGCTTGGTAGATCTATGCCTCTTGCAGTCTAGCGCGTCTTGTGAGCAAGAGCAAACCAGGGCTTGCGCCAGCCCAGCCATTAGGCTCAGCCAGGCTGAGCCAGCTCTACTTAGCGCAGCGTTAGCGCCGTGATTTTTTCAGCTCAGCCAGTCAGAGCGAAGTCCTCTCGGCTAGCTGAGCCTACGGGCTACTAGGGTAGATTACTAAGTAGAATTAGTAAGGAAGATTAGTAAGGTAAATTAGTAAGGGTATCTTAGGGGGTCGATTCTAAGAGAAGACTCTACCTTAGCGGGTCTCTATAGTTTTTACAATAGTATTAGAGCGGTATAGAAACGTATAACGATAATTACTATTTAAACTACCTTAAGGTAGTAGATTTTAGATAACGTTTTTAGTTTATAATTATAATTAATAAAATAACGTTTATCTAATACTACCGTATCCTCTATATTTTATACTAGCGCCTAGTATAAGCTTCCGAGGCGTATTTAGCTCCCGTCTACCCCCTATTTATATACCTATACTAAAGAGGTAGTATATATATATACGTAAGGTAGATACTAATCGCCTAATTTAGTTAGAGGTTAGTATATAGGCCTTAGTATATAATCTATAGGTATATAGCCTCTACGGCGGAGTTTAGAGGCTATTTTATAAGGCCGCTAGATATAGTTTTCCCCTTTATCTCTTATCCTTCTAATAAGCGAGGAAAGTCTATTCCTAGTAGTAGTTTTATTAATTAATTACTATTTTTTATTAATAAATAAAAGCTATATATATATAATATTACTATAGATACTAAAAAGAGTACTTAGGTTAAAAGACCTATTAAGAAGGCGCTTATTAAGAAATAAGCCTATATCGCCGTCGAGGCGGAAAGAGTATAGTAGAAAGCTTAAGAATCTCTTAATACTATTATTACTACCGTAATAGTAGTCTTAATTATCCCTTCTTTAAATATACCCGTATTAGCCCTATAAACTATAGTATCGACGCTATATAAATAAGTAATAAAGTAACTTTAAATTAAAAAGTAGAAGTTAAAATAATAAAAGATCCGATATAATAT
>JASZXT010000105.1:0-55232 GCA_035521555.1 Lecanoromycetidae sp. Uapishka_2
AGCCTCCTCCCAGCCTGTTCCTGACAAGACTGGTGATCTTGTCTCTCAACCTGCTAAGGCCTTCTTCACTCCCTCTCACTCTCAATGTTAAGCATGCCATACATAATCCGTAATGCACCTGCCAGAATTTGGCGCCTTCGATCGCCGTTACACTGGGATCTGACTCAATATCCCGCATTATATCAGCTACATTACCGCTGTCATAGGACATCAACAGCATATAGCCGATTGTGCGGACGAGACGAGTACCGAGGATGCACATACAAAGAGCCATTGTCATGCATAAAGCGAGATCGAACCATTGATAGACTTGTATACTCAACAGTGGAAGGACGAGCATTGTGACGGAGCAAGATATAGTAAGGAAATGGGACGGGTTGGCCAATATGGACGGCAAGGATTCAATAGCGGCAAACCGCATCACTTTTCCGATTCGAGCATGGTTTTTCAACCCAAGCGCGGATACGAGGGTAGCAACAACTGCGAGTAGAGCGGAAGAGTCCACTTCACCGGCTGAAACTCGCTGTTTGTGTTCGTGGGTATGGTGGGCTTCGTGGGAACCTACACCTTCGAGGGCATGTGTGAGGTTGTGGGATATTAAGTCCATGCCCATGAAGAGAAGAAAGACCGACATGGCGAATCCTGCAAGGACCTCGGCGCGCTCAAGACCAAAGGGATGCCGTATGCTGCTGCGCTTCCAAACTTCGAAATTGCTGAGGATGTCAACGACCACGCAGAGCATGGCTCCCAGCGCATCGAAGAGGATGAGATGAGAGAGAGCAGTCAGTGCTAGCGAACCTTCGGCGCTCCAAAGCACGTAGGCTGCGACAGCCATATGTCCAATGGACCAACCAAACCGGAACTTTTGGTCGCGGGTCATGCTTCCTCTGCATTCTTTGAGGGTGGGCACGTCGAGGGAGTTGGGAAGGGCGAGAGGGGCGCGAGGCTCTGGCTCGAGAAAGAAGTTGTGGGATACGCTGCTATGTTTGTATTTATGACCTCTTCTTTGACCGACGTTCTAGAGCGAACAATTAGCTTCTCGTTGCAGGAACTATTGTCTGAGTCCCGTACAGATTTGGCGGTAGGCGCCTTTGGCATTGACATAGGCTGGAAGTTGAATACACCTTTCCCGTCCTCCGCCATACGTGTGCTACCAACGCTGTCATTGCTCTGCACCGACATTGGACTATACAGGGAACTCGAATCTGGTCCGGGGAATTGGAGCGTTGTTGACGAGAAAGATGGCGCAGTGGCATAGCGATTTACAGGGAAATTCTCATCCATTGGGTCCATGGGTGAGAGAGCCGTAGGATCGAAAACGGACTTTGTAGGCGAGTTTTGGAACCTGTCCAAATCATCGTCCTCGAGAGGAGAAGGGGTTCTCGGAGGCAGGGGGATCGGCCGTAGATCTGAAGCCATCTTCGATTTGTGGAGATTATTTCACCGGCCATATACTCTGCAGTAGTTCAGCAATGCTGGCGCTGTCTTTGGCAGCAGCTAGATCGTTTCAGTCGGCTCAACAACAATGTAATGGGAGTTCTTCCTTTGTTTCTCGGTTTGATTTCTTGGCCAGCAATTACGCGCCAAGCCTTGCGGAAGCGTTCCGCTACCAGCTCTGAAAAATAGTCGAGTCGCGAAGCTCACCCTTTTGTCTCCGCGACTTCTTTAGAACTCAAGTGCCTTATCCGCGGACTCAAAGATTCTTCGAGCGTCGAAGAACAAAAGACTGAAGAGTTTCTTCCCAATTGAAACCTTTGGGATGGAGTACTCGAGACATTGGTCCTTGAAAATAAAGCGATAGCCATGCTGGATGGCCTGCGCACGTAAAAGGCATGGAAGATGGTCAACATACCACAAGCAACGATGCTAGCGTTGGGGCCAGCAGTCATGAGCAAGATGACTCCACGCTGGCTCGAGAGCACAATCATGGCGCCAGTGGCCACAGAAGGAGTCTCTCAGGGAGCCTTTCTGCATTTCTGTTCCAGCGCCCCTCTGGTCAGAGTTCGGACCACACAAACAGTGATTCTAGTCCCACCATGAGCACTCAGGAAGATGCTCCTTCAAGTCCACGATCCGCAGGAGGGGCCATGGCCATGGCTGTTCAGCAGAAGGGCATCAGGAAGCGCAAGGGTTCCCTGCGGAAAACAGCTCTGCTAGGAACAGGCAAGCTACGTGCGGAGAACAAAGAACGACGAGGCTCGCAACTGGAGCAGGCCACCACGCTTGGGAGTAACGACAACTATACAGGGTTGGCCATCACGTCTTCGCCTCCAAGCCCTGTCGGCTCTTTTGATCTACCAACTCCCCGTCCAATATCAAGCGTTCCTCCTCCAGTGCCAATGGTGACCCACCCAATACACGGTGATCCATCTAAGATTTCTTCCGCACAGACCAATGAGAGTAAAGCCTACCCAAGTATACCACGACCTCAGACTGCAGACTCAACTGCGTCCACGACCGATGAAGAAGACTCCCCTACTTCACTGAGTGCTATTCCTCCGCTACTTAAGAAGCTACCAGATAGCTATTTCCCACAACAGCCACCACGGATACCGGTCACTCGTGCCACAACCGCCAGCTCACGCTCGTCGCCACTTGCTTCTCTTCCGCCTACGGTTCCTTCTCCAACGCCTGCAGAGTGGGATTACTCAGAGACTAGATGGTGGGGATGGGTCATCCTTACTGTGACTTGGATTGTTTTCGTTGTGGGCATGGGCAGCTGCTTCGAAGTCTGGAGTTGGGCATGGGACGTGGGGGAGACGCCGTATGCGCCACCAGAGTTGGAAGATGATCCTACATTGCCGATAGTGGGCTACTATCCTGCTTTGATCGTTCTGACAACCGTGATGGCATGGCTATGGGTCACCGTCGCTTGGGTGGGAATGAAGTACTTTAAGCATGCGAATATCAGTGGTGATGAGGAGTGAATAGCAAAAATTTCAGTTATATACCCACAATAACTCAGGATACCTTTTTTCGCGCTTGTCCAACGCTATGCAAAACACTAGCGGGCGATGTCCATGGAAGAATGTCTGCTGTGCTGCACCAAGGATAAGGATAATGCAGTATGTATGGGACTGGTCAAAAAGCGTATGCATGTATTGTCACAGTAAACGTCTCCCTTACATATCTCCAGTCAACCATCCAAAGACCTCCCATCATATCCCTCATCGCTTTCCAAAACCCCTGCCTCCGCTCCCTCTTTACTCTCCATGCAGTCCTCCAGCCACCTAGCAAACTTCGGTCCCACACTTCCATGGACCCTCGCTCTCCTCACACCTCTTATTCCAACAAACCCATCAAGCGAATCATACCCACCCATACCCCAACTCGCCCTAAACAATTCGACCTCCAGCTCATCAGCACCCGTAAACACCTCCTTCACCTTCTCAGAATCATAATACGTATCACAGTCCAGCCTCACTCGAATATGAAAGCGGCGCACCATGCTCACATGATGAGGGGCCACAGTAAGCGTCGGTTCCATGGCGAATACAATGCTTGTCAGGTAGCTCGGATGGGCTTGGAACGTGTTCTCGCCGTAAAGAATTGAGAGGCCTTCGTAGTATGTCCGCCACGACGCAAGGAGGACGCCGGGCGATAGGCCTAGCGGCGTGGGCTTCGGGGGGGCCAATTGGCTTGCAGAACGCGTTATGATGCGCGTAGTGTGCGTGAGCAAGAGCCGTAGGATCTGATTGCGGATTTCGCCAGGGAGATCGAGGAAGGGAGAGGCCATTGACGCGGCAGGCTCAGGCGTAGCGATTCCAAACGGGTCTCTGAGTGGCTGCTTAAGCAATTGGGAGCTCAATGGATTCCTGCGTGTGCTGAGATCGAAGAGATGTGGAGGTTTCCAGCTCTTATAGAGGTGCTTCGACCGGAGAGACTCGGGTTTCAATCACCCCAATCCGTCCAATCTTCCATGCTGACGGTACATGCGCAGCAGCAACATTTGTCTGGAAGATGACAGTTTGTAGGATGTTGGGATTCCATCTCACTGCAAGCTTGGGAGTTGATTAGTCGATCAATATCGTAGCAGAAAAGCTATGATACGCTAGTAGACTAGCGCTATCTAATCCTTTCACCAACTACCTTACAGTCCTTCATCGTAGTGTCAGACTGAGGTCAGTCAACGCGGCCGAGACGGCCGAGGCGGCCTATCTGCCATAACACTATTATTGTTGCTACTACAACAGCTGCGTAACCATCAGCGAGCGGGTGATCTCTGTGTTCCGCCCAATCAGACGCTCAACAAAATCTGAGAGCTATGGCGCTGGTTTGCTAGCATCTGCTGCAACAGCCTCCCAAGGAGGAAACTACCTGAGATCGGCTGCTTGAATACGCTTTAGTCTTGAGACTTGTATAAGCTTTCTTCGCATATAAGCCATACGAATTGGTGGTGTATACATCTTGAGTTTAGGCCAGATGAATGAGTGCTAGGTAAGGACTTGCAACGCTTAGCGCCATTCGGCCCCACTTATGAGACGACAGCACACTAGGTGCTTGCATTTCCTGAAATCGCAACATAGATCTCGAATTGATTCCCCAGCATAACTTTCCTTCGTGTTGTGAAGATGCCTGGATCGGTCTCTGCCTCGCTATGGACATCGACAGTCAAGAAGTTGCTCGACTTGCCTCCTGTGAGATTATAGCTGATGGGCTGAATGGTAGAATTTTCGAGACAATGAACAAAAGTCAACAAATTTTCCAGCCATGGCTTCACACCATCATGAGGATTCAATGGAAGCCAAACATTCGCTGAATGTTTGATGGATTTTTCTAATGCTGATGTGCAGCCTAGTCGTTGGCCGTGTTGCACTTTGGATAGAGGGATATGCTTCACGCTTTACCACTAGTCTAAAATACCAACAGTCACGTTGTCGCTGTAAAGTGCCAATGGTAGCACAGTCTCGTTCGCACTCCCGAAAAGACTTTGTTGAAATCGTGATCCACCCTCTCAAACCTTTTAAGATGCTTTGATCAATATCATGCCAGTCTCCTTCTGCATTCAGAAGCCTCATCTTGGACCCCTAGGATATCATCTCTGACCGTCCTCGACCACTGCTGCCTATCTTCCTGGGTCCACCCACATTTATCTGCAGGCATGCCTACATTTCCGGTGCTACCAACTACAGCGGTAACTCGCTCTATAGGCAATTTCTGAAGCTTGGAAAATGCGCCAAAGACTGTGCGAACTCGCCCAGTTGAGTCACGGAATGGCGGTAAGACTTCGTGCATGCGGCGACCCCATCTATACGAGCGGTAACGCTTGACAGGATCGAGACCCTCAGGCCCACTTCGAAACCTCTGGTCTACGCTGACATGCAAAGTTGTCAAGCCGCTCATCCTTTGGCTAGCTTTACCCAGGGCAGCGTTCCATGCGCTTTCGTCGGCCTTTATCTCATGAGAGATATCAAGATGTAATTTGCGGATGGCATGAGCGTTGAGAGCGTGCGCTTGTGTAAGTACGAGCATGAAGCTGCGCAAAGTCGAAGCGTCGTCGAATGAAAAGGTTTTTGATTCATAGAAGATTGGCTTGGCCTCGAAGTATATTTCACGGCAGCTTTGTAGCAATGCCAGCTAGTAGGAGCGCGATCTTTTAGATGAGTGGGCGCGACTGTATCAGTTCCGAGAGCTCGTGCATTTCTCTCGTAGCAAGGGTAATGGATGCGGAAGTCGGAGCCAGTCATTGGAGTGTTTGTGTTGTCGAATTGCTTTTGGTGTTTCGCTGCCGAGATGTTCGCTTGACAGGGGTCATATCGAAAGGTGTTGCACGTATGATTACGATAAGGTGGCGGGCAACGGCAGTCGATACTGACGTGAAGGAACTTCTCACCAAGAATGAGCTCATATATCAAGTCTTTGACCTCGGTGGGAGATCGAAGAAGAGGCAAGATGGCATTCTTTTCAGTGCTTCGACTCATTAGCAGAGCAATTATTTCCACCGAGGGTTAAAGCTTACATGCCGCGCTTGATCTCCAGGAATTGGGCGATCTCCTTTTCCTCCTCTGCCTCAACCTGGACACTGTTGCGGAGCTTCATATCAAACACACGAAGTATGATGTGCAAGCTGGTTTGCTCAAAACAAATTCAAGGATAACGATGAGCTTGTTTGCGAAAGTAGGATGGATGATTCGTGGGCAGGATCTTAGTGTTGTCGGAAAGGACGGGATGGCACTTCACTTCACGTAATCTAGCTTCACTTCACTTTCATCAATTTGATGTTTCGTTGTAAGCAAGCGCCCGTCGGCGGGTATCTCGGCAAACAGTAGATGACCTGCATTATAATCTCATTCGGAAATGCTGCCTATGACTCGAGATTGCCTCCATCCCATCGGAAGCTCATCAGAACGCGCTCATATCTGCTTGGCGTTAGGAAGGGGCAGTAGTAGGTCTTGGAAGGCTTGGGCGCCTTCTATGTCTCCTAGCTTTCTCCGGAGTCAAGGATACTCGTGGGCTCAGCGTCCAAGTGGAATGTGGCCTGTCATCTTTTGCAAGCGGGCACGATAAAGACGAGAGGTTGGCCTTTTGTTCATCGAGTAGATCGTATTGGTCTGGTCCGACTAGCCGGTATGGGTGCGTCCTCATCCATTCAGACCACTTCACCACGACTCTCCTCGCATGCGCCAGCTCTTCTTCAAACCACTCTATATGCTTTATGCCACACGAACAACCTAGCTCCTGTCGCCTCACGGCGGCGAGCTCGGCATGTATGATTGCCTCAACCCGATAGACATATGGTACAGGCTGCTGCTCTGCTTCTGTACAAGGATATGCTAGATATGTCTTGTGATTACACTGTTCCGTCCACCCGGCGAGGCGATCTTCAACCGATTTCTGGGTTATCCCAATCTTGACCATGTTGTATTCGCCTAGGTGGCGATAGATGTACACACACCCTGTATGTGATTTCATCTGGTACCAGTTGCCAGATGATGTCTTTCTCCATGCGATACCCATCTCAGTCTTTGTAAGTGGCTTGACCAAGGCGTCGTAAAGCACGTTTCGGGGAGTTAACGAACTCGATCTGAGCGTGTAGGGTAAAAGTTGACGTATGCTAGGCTGGTCTTCATAGTACAGTGCTCCTGAGGAATCTTGTGTCCAGGCTCTGAATCCTGGATGTGACAACTCTGCGTGACGATCGCGTATGGGGAGTCGAGTCACTCGATATGTTGACACAGATACAGAGCCACTGCCTGTACTCGAAACTGTACGATGAATACTTAGCTTGCTTTCGATCTCCGCAAAACTAAAGATACGATTCTTTTCAGCATGTGCTAGGTCGCGGCTCTCACATGATACATCTGTCTCTGGAGACTCCTTGGATTGTATGTCGCCGCCGATGGTGTCGTGATCAATACACAGCCTGACTGCGCGGGGAGACGGGGTAGGAGACTCGGGCTGCGGAAAAGCACCGAAGTCAAACTTTGACGGGACGCTGAGAGATAACCTGGATAGCCCTAGCGAAGTCGACTCGGAGTCTGGTCGATATGAAGAATCTAGATAGGATGGTAGAGTGGAGCTTGCCCTGTCACGCTTCAAGGTATGTCGTTCGGGTGTTTTCGGTAGGCTACCTCTTCTTGAAGCGTTCGTGACAGGGGAACTTGCTACTGCCTGTTCTGCAGGAAGTTGTAGAGCTGACGTATCGTCTGTTTGCACCCTGTTGCCTTGATTAGGCGCTGCGAGCTGTAAATTTTCTCGTGATGTTACCACGAATTCGTCTTGTTGCTCGTTGTCACAGGGAGGCTGTCGCAGAGCAGACAGCTTCAGAAGCGCCGCATCACCAGCATATAGTGCATTCGTTGATGCTTCATCCAAAGTTTGCACGATTCCTATGCTTTCGGCCACAGTCTTGATGTATCTGTCGTCATCATGTATTCCCGTACACAAATCTGTTAAGAGATCGATATGTTCGCGAAGAGTGTTTGTGTTTTCAAAGAACTTTGAACTTAGCAAAGTTGCTAGCATTGCTGTGGCCTCAAGCCGATGCTGATCTAGAGCCGATCCACTAGGCTCGAGGCCGTATTGGCTGTGAGCCTCCATTGCCTGTACTTCTTCTGTCTGTACCTGATAAGGAGGAGATGTGTTCGTCCTCTCAGTCATATTGTTTACCAAGGCAGATTTGTGATTCATTGGGTCCACCACTGTCTCTGGAGCATGGCTATGGTCCGCTTGGTTACCAGACGCACGCTTGGGGCTATGTCCTGCCTCGGATGCCATATTATGTGAGTCTTGTCCTGCGATCTGTCCATCCATCTTCTGCTGTTGGGTTTTCTGGGTTGTCATTGAGGTCCCATTGTTGACTCCAACATCGTCGAATACAGCTGAAGGAGCTGTGCTCTCAGTCGGCTTGCTCGTCATCTTCGGTAAGTACTGAGAGAGCAATCCAGGAGAGACTGGAGCCAAGGCTTGAAAGGAGTCACCAGATTCGACATCTTTGGCGAAGGGTACATCAAAGTGGAATTTAGGCGTTGGACTCTGGGAGATGTCGCAGGTCTGTGAGCGCAAATTCGTTATTGACCGCCAGCTGAGATTTGGTGCATAGAGCGTGGCATCGTCGAGTAAATCTTGAGAGCCTGTCATCGGTACTGTACTCGAACCATCCTGCGAATCGCTAGCATGTTCATAGCTGAAGTCAAATGACAGATTACGAAACTTCTCGACGTTGAATGTGGAACCTTTGCTGTGATCGCCAGACATGCTGATCCCAACGAGAGATCAACGATATGTTCATGAGAACGGTTCGAGCTACAGATTATTGACAAAACATGCACACGCATCTTCTGAGCGGCTCAGCAGTACAACCTCTAAATAAATGGGCGGTACAGGCTGGTCTCAGAATGATTTCACAAGAACACCACGGGGGCCGAGTTGGTTCGACTGGCGTAGGAAAGTAGGGCTAGTGCCTCAAGGAGGGTAGAATTCTATCATGATTGGACGAGGATGCGCTAAGTCAAGGCTGAGTACCCAATTGGGCGTGGTACATAGGCCCCCATTGATGCCTCCAAAAGCTGCCCGTGGAAAAGGTCAGACATATAACCAATGACCAGGGTAAAGATGAGATTAGGCAAGTTGGACGTTGATCGTCTCAATTGCGCTGCTGTGTGATTTGTCGGTGCAAGCAATGAACGACAATGCGAGCAATGGCTTTTCTCGGCAGCCCACCCTCTAAGACAGTCTTACGCGCCGGTCAGCAACATTCGTACGCACTATGTTCCAGCGATTATACAATCGTCTGACTGCATTTCCCGTTTAGTCCTACAGGACTGGACCCGAGGGTATGGAACAAGAGAGGTGTGGGGGCGACTGGTGACGTGGGATGAGACAAGGCAGGTGCGCCTGGCGAAATGACTAGTATCATCCATGCTGCGATCACAGAGCGACAGCAATATGGCGTGTGTGACTGGAGAAGCCTAGTATAGCAATGGGACTATCCTAAGGTACACAGACAAAAAGATGATACATCCAGGCAGCCTTGGCAGCTAGGCCTAAAGAGGTACAGCTGGTCTGCCCCTAAGCTCTAAAGAGTAAGCGTGAAGTATTTCTATAAAAGGCAAGTTCTCACAAATAAGTGGACCGTTCAGGCGTCGATCTTCGCCCGATCCTGGAGTCCGACCCAGGTAGACAAAGAAGAAGTAAGTGATAATACATTGTAGAACACCGTCTAGACAGAGTCATGGGAACGCCTGTTAGGAGTTGAAGAAAGCACCTAGTCGATGTAGCCTTGTGAAGCATATATATACGAAATTATATGTACGATGCTAGAGACTCTTGAACCTCCAGTATCCACGGTCGTCTTCTTCGAGTCCCACTGCTCTTCTGCTGATTGATCTTTCAACGCCATTGAGATCGTCCAATCGGCCCTTGGCACCAAGTTGCAATGGTTGATCGACATTCATGAACAAAAGTGCGATGGGACTTCCTTTCCAAGCATGGACCGGGCTCCTTGACGTCTTCACGATGATGACGACCAGCATGAAAAAGGACATAACCACCATAACAGCAGGTAAGGCGATCCACGACCATCGCACATCGTACCCAAGTTGATACGCATGACCATTGTAGAAAGAAATATTGTGTTCTGAGTCAGCTCGAACAACATTCGTCATACTTCTAGCTACATTCTGCGCCCAGAGATCTAGAGAGTCCGAAGCACTCCAAATTGCCTGCATTATGTCGCTGGAAGGGAGCTCAGAGCCCGGGTTGAAATGAATGGAGCCGTTGAAAAGAGGGTCAAAATACTGTGTTAAGGCTTCATATGCGAAGCCCGAGATTGTGTAATTGATACCGGGAGCGGGGTTCATCTCCTGCGGTATATCGATGAAAGTGATATTCCAAAGAAACCCGCCGCTCTGTTCTCTTAGGCTAGATATATTCGAATTACCGACTGTGGAAAAGCTTGATATGTTGGAGTACTCCTGCTTGCCGCTGGTCATTGTAGAGTTGTACGATTGTACGCACATCCACAGAGCACATTCTGAAGCAATAGTACTCCTACTGTCGTTCTGCTGGAACTGAGGGCCAAGAGTGTGAAATGGTGCTCCAACGATTTCGAAGTTAGCAAGGTAGAGTCTATCAGTCTGGCTGGCATTATACGTGGCGCCTGGGCTTTGAAAGACCTGAAAGCCGTATCCATTGGTAGGGTTGACGCCGAAGTTCGAAAGACTCGCCTGCGCGCCAGAAGGCATTTCATAGACACAGGTCGTGTTCGTGCAAGACATTGTGTACGTACTATTTACACAGTCTCCGCATATAGCTAGTGACAGAGTTGCTGGCCAGGTACAATTACCAGTCGGGCAATAACCCGTGAGTGGTTCGACGTCAGGCGTCAAAATGCCGTTGTATGTAGCCGCCTTGAAATCAAGAGGTGGCGAGAGTACTGTATCTTTTAGCCAGAATTGGAGCGCGTTTCATTTCGTTGACACTCACCACCTTCGGATGCTCCTCTGCCGTTGGTCTCATTCCATGTAGCTGACCATGGAAGGTTCAACGGCTGCGCCGTGGGATCATTATCCTGGAAGGATTTGATGGTGATCGTTTGTTGAGTGAATGCCCCAAAGACAAGCGATATGATGGTGACAACAGCTGCACAATAGGCAAGCCAACTACTCGACCACATCAGCTTTCGCTCTTTCGATTGGCGTAAGTCGAATTTAGCTCCTGGTTACCTTCGTCTCATATGGCGCAAGAGAAGCAGACTACCCCACGCCCCTCGAGAGGCTGCATCAGATGTTTCGAGATCGCGCAATTGTCCACGACGCCTTGAATGCCTTGAGCCACTCTGTGCGAGCCAAAGCCATACTTCCTGGCTCAAGACAGAAGCAACGGGGACCATGAGTGCGACTCGAGCCAAGGTCGAGAGTAGAGCGACAAGACCGTTGAGTGTAAGTCCCGCCGGAAGATTGATACTTTGGACACCCTGCCCTCGGTAGTGTCGCAGTACAGCAATGATCGAGATCAACGCAACCAAGGACAGGATGGTTGCAAACAGTTCAGGCAGCCACCAGCGAAGCGACGATAGGACGTGCTTCTTTGGCTTCTTTGGAGGTTGAGGCAAAGGTTTGTGATTGTAGGTCTGTTGGTCATGATACCCTTCATTCGATTCATGTTTGGAGGGGGCCGCCGAATCTTCTGAGACAGAGGCATCGCTTATCAAAGGTTGCGCCTTTTGTTTGCCGTTTGACTGGGGAGGGTTTATCAAAGCAACCCGTTCCATGAGGCTAAGTATCTCTGACTTTCATGATACGTTTGTGTAGACAACGAAGCAGACATTGCACCGTAAACAGGCTGACATCGTCTCTTCATGCTGCATGGAGACTAAGATGAGTTGGACATTTAGGTACTGAATCCGAAACGTTGAAGGATCATGGCTCAGCCCCACGACCAGGGTTTTATATTGCGGGAAACTCCAGGCAGACGACCACAGCCACAGCCACAGCCATAGAAGGGTTCACATAGCTACCGGCCAAACCTAGCAGTCGGTCATCCTACCCTAACTTCACATGCATACGTTTGATACTACAAGTTCGCGTATAAAGTTTTAGTACATATAATTTCCTCTAATCTTGGTACTAAAAATTTCTGTTGTAGAGGGAAAGTTCCACGAGTAGAATCATTTTAATTTTCGGCTCGTTTTAGTGCCTAGAGATGGCCCCCGGGCCCGAGCCGGGGAAGGAAAATCAGAAACTCCGGGCACTATTAGCCCCAAGGGCTGTCCGACTGCTACGGTTGGCCGGCAGCTAGGTGAACCCTTCTAGCCACAGCATCAGCTACGCTACCTCTGCGAGCTGGCCGTGGCTGTGGCATCACATACATCGGTCCAGATTGTCGATCGACGACATGCATCATCGGTGAATCCTAAGCCTATACATCGATCCTATCTATAAGTCAGTGAGACTATTAAGGTTTGCCTGATTGGCTATAATTTGTCGCCAAGAGTTACATCACGTGATCGATGAACATCGGGGAATCAAAGAACGAGCCACCTAAGCTATCTACCTACCTACAATCAGAATCTCGATTCGAGATGGCGAGCCCCTACTATATTATATGCAGAGCCTGGCATAAATTTCATGGTTAAATATATCGACCAATGAGCGGTCAAGTCTATACATGACGCTGTTGATGTATGGACGCCTGCGGAGAGATGAAGAAGCCAGCTGCTACCCCCATGAAATTTTTACCAAGTACTGCAAAAGTCATGGATAAAATCGATACCAAACGTCTCTTTTATTATATGTTGGCCGTTCATTAACGCGTGTTTCTGCCTGCTTCTCTACCGTATCCCTTGCTTGCTATGCACCGCCCTGTCGTTTTGCGTCGCCGTCGCTTCTCTTAAGTTACCTTTTCCTTCTCATTATCACGTTGTTCAGCTCGCGAATCCGCCGTTCCCAACACTCAATCGTCATTCACACGATCGCTTTCATTGTTCGTACATAGCCCAGTAAGCGTATGATATACTCTGATCGTGCTGACATCCTAAGGCACCACTTAAGTCCTCGTCTACTCGTTTGTTTGGTCTGAAGAAGCACAAATCAAGGAATAGCAGTCCTCCGAATACGTACTTCATGTGATTGTTGACAACCAAAGACGAGTACAAAGCGTGCCATGGTCGAGTCATACAGATCCAGTCTTTTGTCCCCGCGTTGACAGATTCCAGGACTTGCACAATGATGATCTGTATTATAGTTTTGAATAAAGTGATGAGGGTAGGATGGCCGATAGTGATACCAGTCTAAAGAGCTTGACCGGTATAGTGCCAGCAGGCTTTGAGGGTGTTCGGGTAATACTAGATCATTTCAGCCAAGCTGAAGAACTTTCTAGGCTGCTTATGTCTAGTCACATCCATCAGTCTACCCAAATTGGCGATAGATGGTAAAAATGTACATTCCAGTCCTAGAGTAAAATTGCACTCATCCAGCTGTACTGTGGACTGACTGGAGGATGTGAATCACTACAAAAGCTTTGGATCATGTGTGATCTAATAATTGAGCAATGTGCATCTCATAGAATCTCCCTTTGAGCCTTTGCAGCTCGGCACGCATCCCCTTCTCCGCCATCCCCTGTCGCACGAATGGTCTAAAGCAGTAAGCTTCCTGCATTGGTGTATTAGACATCGAGATGCTGAAGGTGAAGCGGTAGTAAAGCCATCGGACAAAGATGTAAAAGACTTCGGCAAAAGTTTCGCGAACATGCGTGATGTATGGGACGGCTTGGTCACGTTAAGACGTGAAGATATCACGATAGACCGAGGATGCTTCGAATAGCAAGTTTGTATGAACGTGGTCTTCGCGAATACGAATCCGACCTCCACAGCGGGAAAGACGTCAATCGAGATGCCAACAAGCCGATTAAGCTTCTGAGCAGGCTTTTTCTGCGTCAAAGATTCAAACTCTGGCTTTCTTCCTTCAGGTTAAGCTTCATAATTCCTAGTGGCGAGTAGGGTATCCGGCTATTTCAGTGCCTGCGAAGATGATCGGAAGATGGACACAATCAAAGAATTGAAAGGATGTGGTTGGCCAGCTACATTGGAGATGATTGACCCACCAGTAGGGGTAGGGTCGCTAGCTGAGAATCTGCGTTAGCGTTTTCTTTTGTTCTCTGGAACATGAGATTACAAATCAAACAGGAGAACAGTGGACGGGAAGCGTACGTTTCTTATCTTCGAGCCCACTGTAGAACCTGTCTGAAGCATCTTCCCCCATTTCTTCCGTACCAAAGCCGAATGCGGCCATGTGAGTACCGCCTACCACGCTGGTGCTCCATGAGCATGTCTTCCCTCCAAAGTCCCACTTTACTTGTCTAAAGAAACCTAGTCTGACAGCACCGGTTTTATTGTCCACTTGTTTGGTGTTGGGACATAAAATCACCAGCCTATCACAAGCGTCTTCGATTGTTCAGATACTTGTCTTCCGTATCTGTCGCGACTTGGGTAATCATCATTCACATGCCTTTGATAAATGTTTCACCTTGGGGCGTTTCCGATGCCTTTTTGAATCTGCCGGTAGCCGGATCATGAGCTACCCTGATTTATTTGGGTGCTCTCCTTGCTACACCGACTGCGCTGATTAATGCTGGTGCATGCTCGCGTAGTCGAGAGCTGTCTTTGCATCATCGGCCGTTTGCTTTGCAACTTCTGATGACTGCACAAGAGTAGTGTTGTCGGACTCCAGACACTCAGAGGAGACCTCGAGAGTCTTGTTGATCTAGTTAGCTTCCTCGATTTCTTTCAGACTGTTGGCTCTAGAGTGTGAAAACCCTACCCTCTTACGTGGTTTTTGTTGTCACTCGCCTTCGCAAATTCACCAGGCGATGATCCTGTCATCCTTGCGATGCAAACTTTGTACAGAGTATTGGCCTTGAACATCTGTGCGCTTGGTCCGATCTGGTAGCTTAGGGAGTCTTCTGACGACCTTCTTGGGGGTAGTTGCGAAGCCTGAGTGTTGAATCATCGATTGGATTGCAGATATTCACCTTAAGCAATTGGAATTGTGTTGTGAAGGGTCAGGCGAGATGTGGGAAATAGAATGGATTTAAAAACAGATGAAATTGATGGAAGTCTTTGATATCTGAGTAATATACTTCCTTAGAGTGATTGGTCCTTATAAGACAGTGGCCTCTGCATCTTTCAACGTGGGATTAAGTCATTGTGTAAATGAGCTTTGATGCGTGCAGTCTTCGTAGCCAAAGAAAGAAAGGGGGAAAGAGATGATCGGTGCATTTGCTCCCTGGCTAGCGCTTTGGTTGTATCGAGATCTGTTAAGTCAGTGACCGCGTCCCCCGGCAATTGCATTAACAACTTCGACACAGTTCCCTCGGTTAGAGGCTGGTCTCTCGATGCCCGGCTGACTAGATCAGCGCTGTTGTCCTTAATCTCCTTTGCGCCCAGCTCAATTTGTTTGAGGTAAGCGTTGAGCTTGGCTTTGGTCAAACCCGTACCGGTTGTGGGCTTCTGGGGTATGTATCGAAGATCGAGCCAAGGCTATCGGTATTAGAGGATAGGAGTTCCAAATCGAAGAAGACCGGCATTGGGATTAAGGACAGTAGTAAACACCACGGCTTCCCAGTAGTGAGCTGCACGATCAATGGGTTAGTAAGGGTTGGTGTTTTCGTCAGCCGGGATGTAGGTGCTCACCTAGGTACACACAATGACGACTGATCACGTAAAGCATAGTACATCCATGAATATCCTGCATGCCATAGCGGAATGCGGCTGTGTCGGTAGTCCCAAGGACATTGAAAGGTTTGGTGACAGCTGTCGATTCTCCGTATGATCCTTGCACACCCTATGTACTATCCGGAATGACCTGTTCACCCGGTTGTAGGGTATTGCAGCCATCCATCGACTATGCAAGTGTCTCTCGCCGCATTACCCGTTAGCCAGTCAGGCAAGACTCTTTTGACCGATTCTACCCGAACGCAGTTCCAGAAAGTGCCTTTGTTGTCTGCTCACGATCCGAAGAGAGTGTACGAGGGTAGCTTGACTCACACACTTCGGGGAGGACCCTGTAGTAAGAGGTAGTGACTGAATCGTTAGGGGGACTCAGTAGTATGGCTTTTCCTTTCAGATGCTTGAAGCTTCCATCGTTGTTTTCAACCTAAGTAATCACCGTGAGGGTCTAGACAGTTTTAGGTAGTATTAGGCTCCGGTATCGTTTTCCCAATCTTCAACGTCCCTAATTTCTTCATCCTTAGGGTCTTTTTCATCGATCGGATCGATTTACTAAATAGAACAGTAGTTAGTAAAGCGCTTTTATATTACTTCTAATATAGAGAGCAACTCACTCATCGAACGATTATAGCCTTGTACTTTCGAATGTGTACGACTTTTTACGTTCTCCAGTTGTCCACGATACTCTTTTCTACATCTTTGACGCTGACGCCGCCTTTCTTGACCTCGATTTCGCTATTTCGTTTCCGGATTCGTGTTGATCCGATCCAATATCGCTCATAACATCCTCCACCTCCGGACTCCCCAAGCCTTCTGTCTCCGACTCCGACCCAATATTTTCCTGACCTTCGCCCTCACTCGAGCTCTGTCCAGTAACCTCGATGCTGAGTGAGAGGGATGATAGTGTGTGTAGGAATAGAGTTTAAGATGAACGTCCTGCTTGAGAGGGATGATGATGTGTGTATAGAAATGGAGTTCAGAACGAACGTCCAAAGTGTATGTAAGATTGCAAAATGAAAGCGTGGGGCTAATATGTTTGCTGATGTAATGACTAGTGAGATAAGGAGACTGATTAAAACGGTCGAAAAGCGTGTTTAATAGAGGCCCAATGATAAGAGCACTTGATTGAATGACTAATGCAATGATAGCGACTTGTGAGGAAGAGCGGATGATGGGCAAGATCCTACCACGAGTTGTGTTGCTTACATTGAAAGAATAATACTAAGCATCAGGCTTTTCAGATAGCAGGTCAAAAGACCAGACTGGAGGCTCGCTAATCGATTGAATGCTCGTACAGGAGTCCAGCTGGCGCTGCCGAGTTTCGATGGCAATCGCCTAAAGTCGTAGGAATGCTTCGTCTTTATCTTTGATTCTGAGACGACTGTCAAGCTTCATATGAACTTCTGTTGTCCTATTCTTCATCTCTGTTTGTCGCTATATCGCGCAGGTCGCATACAAAGGACTCGCCTACAATATTCTTCCGACAATCTTTGTCTACGAGTCCATTTCTGAAGATTGGCAATGTGGATATAGACTGTGTTGGGTAGTCTCTCTCGACGGGTTCTGAGTCCGCGATTTGTCTCATGCTGTGATTTATCGGGGCAAAGTGTTCGAATGTCATTGGCTCTGTCTCACCATATGCACTGAAGGAAAAGGCCTCATAATTTGCCATGTCTTCTACTTCCCCATCCTGTATGAAGAGATTGCACTAGCGGAGGCTAGCGGACCTGTTTGGAGACTGAAGCTCAATTACATCCTATGAAATGGCGTGGGTCCATCCTTGATATCATATGGTTGGGTTCGGCCATACTCAGGCCATAATCCTAGTGGTACACTATCGGTCCATTGACTTTCTGGATGGTTATAGTAATCCTGACGCAGCCAATGCTTCGCTCGAACATATGGCCACCAATCCTAGCCATTGATTCCTGGTGCAAGCTTACGAATTTGGTAAAGGTCGAGCCAAGCGAATTCCCATTCCGAGTTGATAGTTTGGCCGTTCCTGGCGTTACCAACTCCCTCGTTCTCGAAACATAACAGAATTGCATTTGCATTAATTGCTGTAAGTGGTTGGTCAAGACATTGGTCATTTTGAGAGACAATGGAGTCTGAGAGCTGCTGATCATCATTACCGTACCGGTCTGTGCCGAATGTGGAGTCAAGTGCTAAACAAAGTAGGACTTTCAGATTAGTAATAGTACCGTTACTCGTATTGAGGGCTCCTTTGAAGATATATGCACCCCTTTTTGATCTTGCCCTCTTCGACCAAACTTGCTCGTATAGTTCGTCATAAAGCGCTAGCCTAGGAAGACCTTTCGGTATTTTCTTCGGATCTATTATTTTGTAAATTTGTCTGTTCGTAATTGGTACCGAGTCGACTTACCTATCACTTCGAACGATCTATAATTGTCTTCTTTTAGATGATTATAGTTCGGACAGAGAGCATCGGTTGAACGCTTAATTCTTAGCTGAATAATCGATTGGCCTAATGGCGTCCTAACCCTTGCCATTAAGCCAGAATGTCTGATTACTTTCTTTTTCTAAGATGGTTCTAAGTCGCTCGAGCAGAGGAAGAGAATTATTAATTTGGTAGCATGACTTGTCCTGCTTGGTTAAGTGGGCAAGAGCACCGCGAAGGCTATATTGATCGTCTAGCAAATGGGCCCCGGTGACCTGATATTCCCGATCGCTTTTTAATATGCGTTTCGCTTTATGCATTGTTGAACCTAGGAAGCCTAGCGCTGCATTGGCTGTCATTGGACGGCCAGCAGGATATAATTCAGCTTGATAGTGATCCAAAAGCCACTCATTGACCAGATCGGCCTGAGCAGGGTATCGCGGATCTTCATCCTCAGCTAAGACTTAAACATCAGCAATACCAATTACAGTCGTGTATGATCAACTTCGATTCCTGTCTTATCTAGGACTTTATAGTCGCCCTCGAAGTTGTCGCGTCATTCCCTGCATTATGAGCTCCTTTGAAAATGTGGCAACCCTTGCCTGATCTTACTCTTTTCGACCATAAGTTTTCGTGGAATCTGGAGTAGAGGGAAGTGAGCTATCTTCAGACATTGCTTTCAATTATCTGACGATAGTACATTCTTCTCTCGAGATCGAAGAGCAATTGCTTTGTGAACCAAGATTGAAAAGATTGCTAGAAAACTTAGCGTAAGCCCACATCCTTCATTTCCATTCCATTCAACCCTGTAGACCGTGTGTCTCCCTCGCTTAGAAGGTAGCTGGTCCTACTGTGGAAGTTAATAAATTCGGTCAGAATTGTAGAATCACAGTATTGATATTGAACCTCTGAATATACCCTGCCTCAGACACACAAACCTCGTGAATGAACCACTATTTGTAGCCTTTGCCCTTTGCTTGCGCCTCTTTCCCCTTTGCCGGTTGTGGACTACTCTTACTAGCTTCTGCTTTTTCTGCTTTTTCTGCTTCGAGCCGGTGCAAGACCATGTCATTATATTTGACATATATTTTCCCGTCCTTCAACGATCTGACTGTATGCAACAACATTTGATCTTCACCCACTTCCCAGGCTATTGATTGGTAGAAACATTCACGAAGTACGTCTGGCTTTGCCACCTTTACATTCACACCCTCCATCTAATTCGTATCTGCCGTCTTTGAGCAATGGCCCGTGCTCATTAACCTCATTGTGCCGTATATCTCCTCGGCCTTGATGTGTTTTGACATGAATAAGGAAGAGGCGATGATGACTCGGCGGTGCGTGTTGCTGGCTGCGAGGCGGAGAAGTATGTCGTAGATGACTTTGAGCTCATCCATTGTCAATGGGACAGCCAATTTCACGATTGATACGCGACCGAGAAGGTCAGGCTTTGAAAAATCGTAGTATCTGTGACCTGCCGAGAGCGACGTTCGTATAATAAGCACTTCCGCTGTGTAGCTGTACTCGTTTGCGTCCATGTATTATTGCTGTGTTATTTGTCGCCGCAAAAGGCGCACCGTCAATGATCTAGCAACCCAAAACCTCCAAATGGTACGTCAACACTGCCTGCGATATGCTCCAAGTCAACCGATGCTGTCCTTTTGACGTCCTCCGATATAAAGCCAAATATATATCGTATAAGCGCGAAATCTCCATGCACTCTATAAAGCTACTCACGCATCATCGACAGGTGTCCATTCTCCGTCTGCCTGATCATCAGGCTCGCTGTCATCGAGATCGATCTCGTCGATCGAGCCCGCGTGACATTTGTTGAAATAAGGGTGAGCTAGTTGATCGAAGGCCTCCTGCCGTCTCCCTTCTCGCATTTTTCCCCGCCGCATCCTCTTGAGGACCGGGTAGTAGGTTTCGATCATCCAATTCAATTTTCTGCAAGGCAATCTTCGCTTTTAGAGATATGCCTGACGGTACCCTGAAAAGCGTGTCAGTCTTGTAATCGTAATCGTCTATAAATATTGTATCCTCGGCGTCTTCCTTTGAGATGAATGTCTAGTGCCTTCAGCTGGTGAGGTTTGTCCGATTGAATGCCAAGCGATCTTTTCTAGAATTAATTCATGTCTCGTTGGATGTTAAACGCTTTGGTCCGCGGAAAATTTGATAGAAGAATCCGATTAATCGATGTAAGGTGAAACAGACGAGGAGGATGCCAGTGATCAAAGCAGAGATTGCAATGGTACCCTTCCGGTTGATGAACTCGACATCGACAGTGTAAGCGGCGATAATCGAGCCTGGGACGCCAACAACAGAAGTGATGGCATAGTTCTGATACACAATGCTGGTTGGCGTCGGCGGAATATCTTTCCCTGCATTTTGAAGAATTAATGAAGAAAGGATTTGAAGTGATAATTAGGTGCAGTTCCACATTTCCTGTGAAAAAGTCCGGATGTCCTGCTTGATGCAGAGTTCGACCCAACTACTGCATTGTTCAATCTTTGATCGTAGTTCTGTTGGAAAAATAATACTAGAAAAGCCTCAGATAATCTGCGTGCCCGCGATTCCTTACATGTGAAATGTGTCTGTAAGATGCGGTATTTCCTTCAAGACCAATAATACCTCTCGAAACAACGTTACAGACGCTTCGAATTTCTTTTGCAGCGCCTCGATTCTTTCTCCTTGCTTCTCAAGATCTTGACGCAATGCTTCGTATGCTTTTCGTGATTCTGGGTCAGTATCAGCCAGTTCAGTGCCACTCTCAAGATTCTTTGATGACTTTTTGGTGAAGCACCAGCTCGTTATTCCGAAGTTCTTCGATTGAGGCGAATGATCTCGGAGACTATTGCCTGATTGAGAGTACCAATCGTCTGTGGTAGGGGCAAAATCTGCAATGTTGGAGGTAGTGGTGCACCTGAGGGTGTGCTGATAGTTGCATCCGTGACAATGCAAAGAGACTCAAGTGCAGAGACCGACGTTGGGAGCCAAACGTTTTCGATCGGGTCAATCAGCTCCTCGGCTTTGGTCCCATATTCGTTGGCAGTAGTTGCCCTTTTCCTCTTCTTCTTGGCAGGACGACCGCCATCGACACCGCCAGGGTATTAGGTTGAATGTGCCGTTACAACATAACACACGCAATATGACCGTGGACCATGCATCCATCCATTCTGGTTGTGTAGTGGCCAAAAATGTTAAGAATGGTTGAATTGTTGCGGAGAACAGAAGAGCAAGAACATTTTGAGGTGGGGACTAACCATGGTGTAGTGCTCTTTCAGCAAAAGATAGAAGTGCCAGAGACTTACTTAGGATGCACATAGCTGGATCGTTCGACAGTGCTGTAGATCATGGCATGGATTCTCTTGCACAAAGCAAGGGCAATAATCAGTCCATGGGCACGTCATTAATTGAAACGGTGTTCATGGCGATTAGGTGTTAGCTTCTTTGAACCTTTTTCTTCTGTGCATCCAAGAATTCTTGCATGACGCGGTCACTGAAGTAGAGGATGACGACAATTTTCATGGATCCTGTGTGCACAAAGGAGGCTCAGGAAACGGTTTTTGCCGGTTATTTGCAATTGATTAGAAAGATCTTCAATGATCCTTCGTTCCAATCGAGGGTTATCCGGAAGTCTGTCAACGATGTCAGCTTGATTTAGACGCATTTAGAGTATGCATAAGTATACCTGTACCAGGATCACGTCTTCCATTACCCTCTTTACTTCTACAACGTCGAGATTGACGCTCTGGTGTTCCAAGATAATTATCGCTCGAAACTTGTAGTTGGCCTTGATCTTGATCGCAAGGCGCGCTGTATGGCTTGGGATGGTCCGCTGGCTTCTATTGATCCGGCGAGTCTCCATACGGTCCCTTGATAATATTTATGATCAACTTGAACTCGAGTCGTATGTCTTCAGGGAGCATCAACACCCCCAGGGTCGCAGTCATTATAGTGCTGCTCGGGTCTAGGAGGTTCATCGATGTCTTGTCCATGGTCTCTGAGAGGTAGGAGGGTACTGGTGTCTGCTCTCGGACGCTTCTTTGACCAAACTTCACTGTCTGAACCATCGCGTTCTTTCACGCGATCCCTGATTCCCTCACTTGTCTTGGCCGACAATCCGAGTAGTACTAACCAGATTAGAATCGGTAAATCTTTGATCAAAGGATACTTACCTCGTCGACACATTTTCGCTTTCGACTTTTGGGGGAGTTTGGTTGAGATCTTGTCATGCTGAATGCTGATAGGGAGTTCTTCGATCGTAAAGCAGAGTCCCTAGTGTCCCTGGATGTAAGTCAGCGTCACGGCCCAGTCCAGAACTTTTATCCTCGACTATAAATTTCAGAATTCATAAATCAAACGCGATATACGTTGGAAAAGCGGTGGAAATAGAAATTCATAGACTTTAAGAACACTCAATGTCCCAATCCTCGCAGTTAGGTTGGTAGACTTAAAAGCAGTCTGCAACATCAAGATGCCTGACCTCCCTGGAATTCTTCAAATAGCCGAGCTCACAGAAAGAGTCTTATATATGTAATCTGGCGTACGGAACGCTCTGTGATACCATTTTTTAAATCAAAGAAACGCAAGGTATTCGATGGAAACACTCGATAGACAGATACTCTTTTAACAAAGAAAGGCCGAGTCGAAACTCTGGACATGAATTCTTCTTCATGAATAATTGAAGTGCGCCAATTGAGGGAGATTACTAAAAGAGGTGGTAATTACCACGGTATAATGATTCAGATCAGTCTTTTCAGGATAGAACCCACATGGCGACGCCTCTCAAGAAGTCAGACCTGGAAAGACCAAAGGCTTTCGCTCGTGATCAGGAACAGACGAGCTTGCCCAGCTTTTGCAGAAGGCTAATTCTGAACGTGTTGCGTAACATAGTTGCAAGTCACGACACGAATATCTTTTGACAAGCGAAGTGTCTCAATCTCAGCTCAAGGTCTTGGCTTTTCAGCGGAAAAGGGAATTGGTAAAGTCAGCTAAAAGATGCACCATGCAATTTTATGCAAATGATAGAGTTCTCAATCCACGGCTGTAACAAGTGCATACGCAAGAGTAGTGAGAAGGTCGATGGCATGGCCCTTGCTTTTAAGGTCTGTAACGTGACATGATTTGTTTGTGTGATATCATATCTCACGTCAATCTCTGTATGTTGAAATAAGTAAGAAGCTGTGAGTCAATTTTGTAAATGTGAAGTTTGTTCATTCCTCACGAAGGTAAATCATTTAGACGACACCTAGTACGGCTGTAGTAATACTGCGAGACAGGGTATCAAATGATGATTCGATCAAAACTATATTTACCAACGGCTTTGCTCTTCAGCCTTCCAATATCTCGGGCACGGCGCGGAATTAGTTCACCACCAGCACCAACTTTTGTCGTCGAGATGATTGGCGCTGGCTTTAGACCCAGTGGTAATAAGCCAGAATTGTGACCATCAAGAGCGATAGTAAAAGGCTTAATTGTGAGTGATGCGCGAAGGCCCTGCTCTGGTTTTGTGGACTTGGTGGACAGCTGAAGGGAGTTCTTGCCACAGAGCAAAACTTCCCCAAGCATTCCTTTCAGATACGTAGCTTCCTCAATGCCTTCCAATGCCGCCGAGATCTCAGCTTTCATGTAGCCTATCGTGTCCGCCGTTTCTGTCGATTCGTCAGATATGGAAGTCCCCAAAACCCAGCCACCAGTGCCAATAGTGTCGATTGCACAGTTGAGTAGGTGCGCGATGTGGCAAATTTGATTGTCATCTTTGATCTCATGGTCCATTGATTCGAGTCTGTCATCGTAAGGGGAGAGCCAGCCGCTTCGAGCGATCTCCAAACGAAGTGTGTCGACGAGAACACGTAATTGGCGAGTAGATAGATCTGTTCGAAGAGCTCGAGCTACTGAGGATGATGAAATGGCATACAGCCTCTTCAACGTGAGATTCAACAGGCGGTGATCCAAGGCATCGTTAGCTGAGCTTGTGGATAATGAATCTTGTACAAATTCACCATTAGTGAGGTGCAACTTCTCAGCTTTATCACTGCCATCGTCTAAAGGGCCGTTGGTAAGAAGCTTAGTTAAGTCCGTGGCTTCCGAGTTTTGAGTACTCTGTATCAGGATGGCAAGAGTACAGGCGAGTTCTCGTGAGCTGAGTGGAAGAGGACTAGCCAGCATGGTAAGTAGTAAATCCAGCGATGGATCCCATACCGCGAGAGCTTGGATCAGTGCTCCTGGGGCTAAGTTGGAAGAACATGGCATCGGCCCATAATGTTTCATTGCCATCTCAACATGGTGTGCAGTGAAAAGGCCCACTTCAATGAGTGAATTGCAAGTCTCCCGTTGGACGAAGAGAATTTTTAATTTGCGATGAGCATCGGTATCGGATGAATTAGTCTGCTGAGTCTTCTCCACTGCAAACATCTTACTGAAAAGCTGATAGACTTTGTCTTTGTCAACGACTGGATCAACTTTCGAGTTCCACGTGGCCGATGGTTTTAAAGCGGAAGTCTGAACTGAAGCTGTGTGGGGTTGCTCTGTGTCAAGGTGAGAAGATATACGGTCCACTTCTGCCTTTTGGCTATAGCAGTCGTTGATCGTGTTCAATGGTAGATAGGATCCCAATGATCTAATATTCCGTTCCGTTACAGCAGCAGTGGATGGCTTTGCGGTCGCTAAGTGATAGCCTTTCCCAAGTGAGGCTGCCAATGAGGGTTGTCTTTTCCGTTTGCCAAGTCGCCCATCCTGTAGAGTTGTGCTTGACAACTGTATAGCGAGGATCTTCCGCCTTTCAAGAGCAATGACAGTATTCAGAGGGGCGTAGTATGACAAAAGCTTTGCGTCCGCTTTATTGGTGGTTTGATCACTAGATGCTTCCGGCGACTTTCGGGTGACGGATGCCGGGGAATCTCCAGAAAAGGGAAACGAGTCCTGCAGTGAATAGTATGCGGAGTCCATGATTGAAAGACTTTGCGGGCTGCAACACGCAAGCAGGCCGCGGGATAGCTGCAAACATGAGGATAGGGTCGAGCCTAGGGTCAAGTCATGAGCCATTTTCGGTACGGATCCTGCAAGGTTGTAAATGATCATGACGTTTTCACCGAGCTGGTATAAAGTCCCAGTTGCGGCTTGGAACGTGAATCGGTCTGAACCAGCCCGTGAATGATTCGGCTCTGGAATCACCACTGAGGCCAGTTCTTGTACACTGCGTCCGTTTCTCGGTGAATTGTTGGTGATTGGGGCATTGAGAGCGAGGACTCGGAGATCCAAAGATCCATGCCCCCTCGTGGCTTTGATCTGTTGGGATCGAGATACCAGCATCAGAAGACTACCCCCAACGTCGTCAGAATCTTTCTCTACTCTTGCCAACAGATCCTCCCTGTCTTTCAATACCGTCTTCCGAGCTTGTTCAATACCCATGACCGTTGCTAATACCACACGAGTGCTTCTAGGAGACTCTTGCACTTTGAACCCATCTTTGAGTCCTGCTGTCCACTCTAAAGACTCGAGATTCTCAGAATAACATGCGATCATACCATCCTCATGCACGGCCAACACCCTGTTTTCAGATGTGCTTCCATGCTCGCTACCGACACAGAATGTGTCCAGATGTAGTACGGGACTAGACTTTTTGTCTAAATTTATCGACGTTGTTGAGATTTGATCTTTCTGTCCATATCCAGAGGCTGAACACTCAGCGTAGCATAGTAGACGAGGGAGCGGTGAAATGGTGGAACAATACGTAGATCGTCTCGCGGCTTTGGTCCCCTGCCTCCGGCGTCGAATGGAGCACGGTGGACAGGTGAAGACTGCTTGAGGAGATACTGCATAGGACGTGATGATTTTAGATGACTGGACCTGAAGAGAGTGTTAGCAAGGTAAGAAGGTACATAGGCAGTGTATGGTAGGTACATCGTATATGTTGACACCCTCGTGGTCAATCGCGAGCGCAAGCTCAGTTCTTTTCCTCTTCTTTGATCCCACGACTGTGTGGACATCAGCAGACAGAATATTGCCTGAAGCACCTGTGATATCCCGTGATATCTCAGCCACGGTGTATGGCTTTTGTATCATTTTATTACGGTATTCCTAACTAGCTTGATCCGCATGTTATCATGAATCAAACAAAGAGGCTCCATAAATGTCATGCCCTCCATAGCTTTAGAAAAGTTTGGTGCGGGAAATCCCACTTTTCGGAATCAATTCCGGCTGCCAAGCCTCTTAACGCGTGAATCTCCAGACGCGAATAGTGATGCAAATGGAGTTTCCACGATCAAAGGTAAAGTACTTACGATCATTTCCTTCACCTAATGTAGATGTGATCCACTTGGACAAAGCGCCAACAAGGTATCCATCCATCGACAATGAACAGTCTCTATCGACAATGAATCGTCATTCAAGAATAACGAGGGAGCGAGGCTCATTGACAGTCCTGCACACCCATGGCGGTTGCTGTTGCAATGGCCGAGAACAATGGACATACTGTACACCCATTCTTCATGCCTAGAAATGGTATCTGATCTTGATTCTCGTTTAGACTGAGCTCGATGCTAAATTCAGATCAGATTTTGACCAAAATGAAGGCCGCCGCAAACGCCAAAGGACTAAGTCGCCTGACCCAAAGCCCACGTCTCCTCGCGACACCAGCACAGACACATGGGCGGACCAATTAAAGAACGCAGCGTTTGGCTCACCTACGACCTCAGGTGGTACAGAACAAGTCACAATCGAGAATGGGCAACCCTCTGAACAAGCCCAGGCCCCCAGAGCTGTGACATCCACAAGACGCCGTAGGCAACGAAACCCAGGCAATAATGAAGATCTAGCCAACAAGAGCGTTGGAAAGCCAATTAGAGAAAGTGGTGCAGCCCCAGTCAACAACTTGGGTAATGGACTTGCAGCAACACCACCGAAGAAGATGCTGAGAGTTCGCCCTGATGGTAAATTGGGCTCACCCAAGGCGCAAATCACAGCGGGAGTCGCAAAGCCTAGGCGTACCAGGCGGTCAACCAAAGCCGAGACCGGTACCAAAGCACTCTTGGTCACAATCAGGTTTGAGGCATCTGAATCTCGCCTGACCACAGGACGAAAGATCGATGATATTCTCTCTGGCGCTGTAAGACACACAAATCCGTCAAAGGTTCCGCCGCCCAAATCAACGGATCCACCGAAACCGACTCATCCATTCTTCGTTGGAGGTTCTGCTCGCGCCTGTCGCCAAGAAAATAATGTTTCAAACAATGAAGCAAAGGGTATTACGGCAGATGAACAGACACCACTTCAGCAAAGGAAACTCAGCAGTCCAAGACAAGCTAGGGTCACGAGCAAGCCTGCTGATCTTGCAAATCGGCCTCCAGGTGGTTGTTCGGTGGCGTACAATAGCTTTGGGTCTGATCATGCGCGAGTGTCTCGCTTCCCTGGTGCGATAGAGCCGATATGGCCTCCAGCTGATATGCTTCATATCGGTCGATCGACCGAATCAGCTGAAATTCCATCTCTCCAGCTTGATGTAGACTCCCGAATAAGTACGAGTCGAAAGTTGAAAAGCGTACAAATTCGGGTAGCCAAAGACGAGGAAGTGTTGAAGCCTTTCACCGATTTAGTCCAAGCTTATCACAACGACCAACAGATATCTCAGAAGGTCAATTCACGGGACTGGCGCGAGTTTCGCAGACCGCTTCGCCGCTTACTAACCGGACGCGAATTACAGCGAACTATACGGCTTAGACTGGCGTCAGGATCTAGCCTGGAGTTGAGCGAGGATCAAGATGCGGATGAGCTTAGCAGCGCCCCTCCTCACTCTCATCAGAAACTTGCTCACAGGGCGCTTGTGCACTCTTACGAACGCATAGCTACGTCCTTTACGGCTTTTGATAAGTTTCAGTGCGAGCCACAAGATTGGGTGCACAAATATGCACCAAAGGCTGCCGAGGAGGTGCTGCAGCAGAGCCACGAAGTCATCCTTCTACGAGACTGGCTTCGTAGCTTGAGTATCAAGCCTTCTGTGAATCAAAATATCGATAAACTGAGGGCGAAGGAGTCTTCCATTGTACCAAGGAGGCGCGTATACAAGAAGAAACGCAAAAGAGCGGAAGGGCTGGACGACTTTGTTGTCTCAAGTGAAGACGAAGGAAGTCAAATGGACGAGATCACAGACTCTGAGGACGCTGAACCTTCAAGATCACTGACCAAAAGATCCATCGTACGTGTTGGAGACGTTACTAGGAATCCCGGTGGCAGTGAGCGAAGCATAAATGCCGTTATTATCAGTGGCCCACACGGATGCGGCAAGACTGCTGCAGTCTATGCAGTAGCTCAAGAACTTGGCTTTGAAGTTTTTGAGATCAACTCCGGCAGCCGAAGAAGTGGCAAAGACATCATGGACAAAGTGGGCGACATGACTCGAAATCATCTGGTCAAACACGAACAACGGGAAGATTTGGTTGCAACACTCGTAGAAGAAGCTGATGGACAGGGACCTTCTGACGACAAATTGAAGGAGGACATTGCGTCCGGGCGCCAAGGAACCGTGAAATCGTTCTTCAAGCCGAAAATGTCAGCCAAGAAGAAGCAGCAAGAAATGAAGCCGAGTCCGCGTAAATTGGAAGAAAAGCCAGAAGACTTACAACACCAGAAGAAGCAGCAGCAAAACCACAAGCAGTCGCTAATTCTGTTGGAAGAAGTAGATGTGCTCTTCGAGGAAGACAAAGCTTTCTGGACTACTATCCTCGAATTAATTTTACACTCTAAGAGACCTATCATTATGACGTGTACGGAGGAGAGCTTGCTGCCACTGAATGATACAGCTTTGTACGCTATTCTGCGTTTTGGGCCGCCTGCAGAGCAGCTTGCCACAGATTACTTACTGCTTGTTGCTTGTAATGAGGGCCATCTGCTCTCCCGAAACTCGGTGGCAAATCTGTACAGATCTAAGGGATTTGATCTTCGTGCTTCAATGGCGGAGCTCAACTTCTTCTGCCAGATGGCCGTTGGTGATACTAAAGGTGGCCTCGAGTGGATGTTGATCAGGTCACCATCGGATGGTCGTGAGGACCAGGGCGGCGAGCCACCGCGTGTTGTTAGTGATGGCACCTATGAACATGGCATGGGCTGGTTAGGCGGCGAAGCCAACACGTCTCGGTCAGAAAAGTCTATAGCACTGGAGACAGAGATTCTGGCAGAGGTCTGGCACGGTTGGGGGATAGATATCGGATCTTTCGAAGACTATATCGGCTCTAACCCATCGAACGATAGCGATGAAGTATCACAGCGAGGAAATTTTGAGGCCTTGCAGCATTATGAGCTGGCCTTCGAAGCATACAGTGCGATAGACAGCTTCTCAGCTTGCGTTTCACAAGAACCTAATCAGAGAAGCCTGGACTGTACGGTCCCGGGACTCAGGGAGAAGTCGCGCACCGCCTATATTGAAGGAATGACTTTGCTTCAAGCGGATCCCATGATTGATCAAACCGGCATCGCCAACTCATTGGCACTTACTCTCCGAGCCTGCTCCAGGCGAGTACTCAATCACGCCAGCAGAGACCCTAGCTGCGATCATTTCGACGAACGGTCAATACTTCATATGATACCCGAGGCAGTACATCAACGTCGATCAGAGACAAATTCCATCAAGTCCAGATTTTCGCCAGCCTTCGACCCGATTTCAAGGTCGCAAAAAGCCGTTCTTGGCATTCCCAAAGGTCCTCAAATCTCTAATTTTGACGGTCCAATGTCCGTCGTCGCCGAGGACCTGGCACCCTATGTGAGATCCATTGTGTCGTATGATCTTCGACTCGAGGAACAACGGCGCCAGCTAAGCTCTTTGCTCTCGCAACCAGGACAGGAAGGTAAGAAGACGCGAACTACGCGAGCGAGCCGCGCCGCACTTGAAGGCGGTAGCAAGGCTCACACAAGACGGGAGAGATGGTTTCCCAACAACACGAATTTTGATTTGATCTTGCAATCCGGTGGAAAGGGCTGGCAGGATGTGCTTTTGCATCGCGTTACGTCTGAGGCGTCTGAAGATGGCGCTGCTGGACCAGGTTCGCCCAGGTCTTCACTTGGGAGTGCTATGGAAAGTGCTTGACGACCGCTGCTGCACTGCATGTTGGAGCATCGCACAGGGCACCATTCTATCTGAAAAAGCTGGAATTTCGTTGCGATAGAATAGCATTGCCTGGACTTCTATCTTTCGCATTTGGTCCTAAATCATAGCATGCAATAAATCTGCTTTGTCATGCCACACAAGCGCCAACAATCGTGCAAGGTGCAGCGCCCACCATGAACATTCTCTCTCTTCCAAATAGGTCAATATTGTCTTCTACATGTCTGATCTTCTTTGCAGGTTGCCCGTTTTTTCCTATGCCTCGCAGTTTTTCTGCATCGGGTTCATACATATTGGTGCCGTTATAATGCCACCATGATATAGCATCCACCTCATCCCTCTCCATACCCCAAAAATTAACGAAAATATCCAACTCCTTCACTTACTAACCCAGACAAACCCTCAGTCACGTAGTTATAGTTTCTTGAGCACTCGTACACATACATACCACGCCGTACGATATCGATGCTAGACGGTATCCACCGTCAAGGGTATATTACCGTGTGCTAGCTCTCAGAAGCCATAACCCGCGCTATACTCCTATGTTTGATCATAAGGTCAGTACGCCAAGTCCTTTGCTGGAGCATTCATACTACACAGATTCTCGAAACCGCCTAATTGGTAGGCATTATTCCCTCATCACTTTCATTTCCTTCCGTGACACAGTATCTAGCTATTTAAATTTCCGATGTATCCAGCACATCTCATACCTCCCAAAAATAGCCGTAAGGCGGCATACTTCAACACATCTGGCGCTCATCACACACAGCCACAATTCCAGTCATGATGAAGAGTTGGGCACATGATACAAGAAAAAGTCACTGGAGGACTTGGGTAGAGCTGGATGCCGTACGGGACAAGGAACGGTGGGTCCCATTGGATTGTGCAGCTTGCACTTCCCGAATCTTCAACGCCAAGACACTAGCGGTTTTGTAACTGTTATTATATATATTTTTTGCCATTTTCGATTAGAGGCTTGGAGGTTTGATGTTTGAGACATGATATTTAGTATTGAGGAAGGGGTCAGTTCAGTTGGTCGTGGTGGTGTTGTGACGACGAGGGATTTGATTTCTGCGCGTTTTGGCTTCAGGGTCGAAGTTGAGTCGATTAATGTGTAGGGACATGATGGCACTTGAGGCTTTGGGTTCAGCTTCCCTAGGGTACGTTCCGAATTAGTTCTCTAATCTCGAAGACACACAAGATCACCAGGATAACTTCCAAAGAGCTCAGCTCTCGCAATCTGGATGAATCCTATCTTCAAAATATATATTACCCTACTCAAGAATTGTATATTACCACGGAAATTAATACAAGAAAGTAACGAAGCCTCGCACCAGGCGTGGAGATCAGCTAGCTCTCCTTCTTACCCTCCACCACAGCGTCATCGAAATTGTCATGTCCCTCCACAGCATGCCCGTTTGCCGCTTTAAGGCTGCCGTTCATTTTTTCACCTTCTATCGTTTTCGCTTTCTCCTCGCCATTGACTTGTCCTTTTCGTTTCTGCTTTCCACCCGTCTCAGTCTCACTTTCGTCTTCATCGTCACTTCTCACATCCGTCGCCACCTTTTCAAATACGATCCTCCACGCAACTTTCAAGACGAAGACCAGCCAGAAGATATTTAGACTTTGCAACAATAGGAGCAGTGTGAAGGTGATGTATTGACTTATCCAGCATTTGTATTGCTGGGTATCCCAATTCAGCTCGAAAGGGCCGACGGTAGCGAATGTGGTGAGGGTTGCTTTTAGGATTACGAGGTTGATATAGTGACGCAGGTAGACCCAGACGCCGACGAAGAGGGAGAAGTAGGGGAAGACGAGTGGGGAGTCGAGGTAATTGAGGGTTTTGGATGTCTGGAAAGCTGTCAGTCTCGTCCTGCGGAACAGGATAGGAAAATAAAAGGCCTACTGCGAGAAAGAAGTCGCTAACGTCATGCGTGATGTAAACCGCGACACCCATATAAGTGAAATGAAACCGATAGCTCAACCAGATCAACGCCAGAGTCACGATATGATGTCCCACGAGTTCTGGAAAGTCGTTCCTTGGCTTTTCCAACTGCAGTACGAGAACGATGAACTGTTGTGCCCAATAGCTCGCTTGAAGCAGGTAGTATACTTTGAAGATGCCCTCGTGCGACCGGTGTGGGAATCCTTCAAACATGCCAGTGGTGTTGAAGTACCATACTGGTGTCCGACTCATCACATAGATCCCTAGAGGTCCAAAGATGGCAAAATACATTGCAGTGTAAACTTGTTCCATGAAGCGGTTTTGCTTCCCGCGAGATTTGAGGCCGTGGCGGATGGCCATTGGCCTGATGAGGCGTTGCATGAGGAATTCGCGGGTAAAGGAGAGGACGATGATGTAGAATCCGACGAATGCGAAATCACGAGGTCCCTTGCCGTAGAATTGTGGTGGGTTCGGGTCATTGTGAGCGTGGTAGGGAATCAACGAATGGTCGGCAGGTAGGGGGTAGGAGAGGAAGAGCGCGCTGTGAATGGGATTGGAAGGCCGCGGATTGATGGCATAACCGGCGAGAAAGATAATTATAAGGATAAGAGGATTGATCCATGTGTGACGAAAGGATATGGCTTTCCATCGCCTGAAGAGAGATTTTGCTTTTCTTCTTTTTGAGAACGGACGGAAGGGCTTCGATGGGGAGGTTCGTGAGCCAGTCTATTTTAGTCAGCTATAGATGTTCTCTCACTCAAGGTCAAGGCAAATACTTACCGGTGTAAGAGGTGGAGAGTTGAAGGTTGGTGTGGGCTCGAGGGTCGAGAGTGCTGATGCCCCAGTGTCACCCCGGAGGTCCGCCCCAAGGTTGCTGGATTTCCGTCGCGGACGAGGCATTATAAGTTTATTGTAAAGATATACAAGTTGAAAAGTGATTAACGGCGTATACGAAATTTTCTAGGCTCTTTAGGAATTCTGAGACATGCTGCGTATAGTCGCGTGAGGGCCGGGGGTAAATATGGGGAGATGAATCAGGCCAATCTAATCTCCGGGGTACGCTTGGCATGCTGACAGACAACCAGCAGCTGAGAAATCGGAACATCATTCATGCCGCAGACATCCTCTACAAAGTCTATGGGTCTTGCTACTGGACTAGATTGCACTAGTGTATTGTGGTAGAGGCAAGCGGCACAATCTCTTCAGGTTAGCTTTGCGGTCTCGCAGAGGCGAGGCTATGATATGTAATTCTAGAGTGGAATTGGAAAGATGCCATTCCTTCTGTAGAACTATCGGCCAAGGTTCAGAGACGATTAGCTTTACATCGATGAGAATGTTAAGCAATTATTCGATGCCTTTGTTGTGCCAATGTGGGTCTCAGTGAACGATGTCCAGGTCAATCGCTGGATATTCTGTCTCGTACTCCTACTCTTTCCCTTTCTCCAACCCTGTGCTTCCGTCTTCGAGTGACATAATCTTCGAGATGAGGCATTGAATCTCCGCTCAATCTCAAAGTCTCTGAACATCTGCTAAATCCCTGAAGTGGGTCCCTAAAGTCAACTTCTGAGGCTATCTTGAAGCCCGCCCAAGCATTAGTATAAGGTGTATCATGTGTAAATGGAATGATGCTTTGGCAGCCAGGGAGAACTCCCTAGCCGTATTTAAGCAGACAGGCCTGTATTGTGCGAATGACATTGAAGATGACACGGAGAAAGACGACTGCGAAGGAGGGACGGAGAATAAACATTCTCTAGAGTTTTTCGTAAACTTTAGGGGAAGAAAACTGTGTGGGGGCCGAGAGCGAGGCTGGCAAGCTCGCTTTCACAGCTTCAAATACCAAATTCCACGCTCGTCGAAGGCATCTCAGCGACTTAGCCCCTCTGATCGCAACTGGTCATTTTCGGCAGGCCTGCAGGTCAAGCGTTTGGAAGGAATAGACAGACAATTGTACGATGTGGGAGTACTGAAACGTGTAGATGAGCGAGACTGATCGATACTTGCTATGGCAGATCAAGTGGTGAATGAGATGATGTCAAGAGTTGACAAGAGTCTATCAATTCAATGAGATCTCATCAGCCATGCTCATCGTTAAGCGTCTTAATCTTTGGAAGCTTTTCATTAGCATGAATAGCCTTCTCCCTTATCTCCGCTTGAGCACTCGATCTGTGCTCTTCCACAGCCTTGCCATTTTCCAATGGCTTTACCCCTTCTTTCTTCCTGATCGGCAGCTCCCCTTTACCGGCCGTGAGCACGGTGAGCAAATATTTCAAATTCGGTAATGTGTGCCTGAGATCTACCATTCTGGATCCCTGCTTGCTCATCAAAAGTTCTATGTCCGAGTTGAGTAGGAACACGCCGTACTCGAAACGATAAGTGACAGCGCCTTTTTGATAGAGCGGAAATGTCCGTGCCGCAGCTGACGGCATGTTGGTGGAGATCGGATCGAGTATTGTGGAAGTCGAGCCGTGCGGAGTGGGCGGATATGGTATTGGAGTTGAAAGGTAGAGAGATAGTAGGTATACTATATGGGCTACTAGGCCCAGAGCAGCAGCAGTAGTGGAAGGGTCGGCTTCCGTAGCAGAGGTAGAAGCAGCATTCGGTAGATGCAGGCCTCGGATGGTAAAAGAAAGCGGCTTGTTTTCGAAAGGTTCGATTGGGTATATACATAGCAGGTCTTCACAAATACGACGCACTTGACCTGAAACGGATGTTTTTGTCGTTTGTAAAGCTGATCGACGAGAGGACAAATTCGACTCGGCCGCAGCTAGATCCTTCTCTGCATTTACCTGGGTCGAATTGCCAGAAGCTATAGCTGCGCGTCGCGTACTCAGGCTTGCTTGTAGGTCAGAGCGCCTGGCTTGTGCGGTTTTGAGCGTCTTTCTGGCCTTTTCGACGGCTCGATTCGTAGAGGCCAGACTTTGTTCAGCTTGCGAGGACTCGTTGATAGTGTCCAAAGACTGCTTCTGCTCAGCCAAGAGATCACTTATTTGGGAAGCAAGCTTCTCGCGTGTGGAGAGTGCGTCTTGAATACAGTCATCGAGGTTCGATAGGCGCATTAGAGCGTCAAATGAGGACGTGGACTGCTGCCCATGAGACTGCTTTGTTGACTTCGAAGTTATAGGAACGTCCTCGTCGAGGGGAAGATCCGTGAAGCTGGTATATATTCCATCAGAAAGATGGAAGAGTATGCAGTTCTGAGGAAGAGGATGGTGGAAATGCTCAAGCTAACAAGTTTGGTCAGCAAATCAGGATAGACCTGCTAATGGGAACGTACACTTTTGCCGATGGATTGTAGAGATCGAAGGCAAACTCGCAATTCCACGAGCAATATGAATTCCTCCATTTGCACCGTCTTTGCCCAGTACTTGATGGTCATGCCATCAAGTCGCGTGACCGCAGGTCCGTAGACGTTGAGGTCGAAGAATCTGAAGCTCGGGTTCATTGCTTTTTCAATGGTCTCGCTGACGTATATAGGCTCTTCCATGCCCTCACAATGGATGGAGAACCACGTATCTGCCATTCTTGCCTTTGCGACATCTTCCAATTTGGTCTGCCGGACCCTTGGTGGCGCATTGGACCAATTGAGAGTGCTTCTCCTCCTAAGCTTCCCAGCCGATGGTCTTAGGATTGGCTGTACATCGCTGTCAGACTCATCTTTCATGATTGTTCCATTGGGTTTTGGTGGTGTGGATCTGAGGTCACTGGACGACCGTGAGTGCTCGAGCTTATGGGTCTCATGTTGGGCAAGGATCTTGGCTGGAGTCTTGAGCGCATATGGTAGAGACTCATCATCTGTTGTCTTTCCTCGAATTCTGGTTGACCGTGGAGCTAGGGCTAGATTGCGTACCGAGATCCCTTGGAGGTGCCTTAACTTCCGGTTCTGATAGTAGTACCCATTAGTGAAAGCTCCCCAGTTGTATGCTTTTCCATGCAAACATAGGCAGACATCTTACAGAAGGCAGTAGCCAAGGTCTGTCTCTAGTAAGGCCTTTGATGTCGCCAACAGTATTAGTCCTAAAGGTTTCACCCTCTTTCGACATGATGCAAGCCACCGGCGACTTTTGATATAACCGAAATAGAACAAAAGCAAGGCATTATGCGTGAATCATTAGACCAGCGGCGCGAACGTGTTGATTGTGTAGCTAGCCAGCGTCTTCGTACAGAGTCTTAGTGGATTTCATGCTTGCCGCCCTCGTCACAAAAGCTCGGTGGGAGAAACGCGTCCTAAACACCGCGGTCTTGTTCCGCACTTCTCTACAGCTTCGACTTATTTTCTGCTCCTCCATCCCTTGCCAGGGCTACATCAGAAGCTCTTGTCAAATCACCGTCCGGCTGTGACTGATACCCACAGTCATATGGCACCACTCAAAAGCCTAGTCCGCCATGGTCTGACTAGAATACCAGCGGAATTTCCCAAAAATTCCCTTCTCATACGCAAGCCCATACCGCATGGCCCTGCAATCCCAGAAGCCATCCAATCAAACCTCCCAATCGTCCACTACGGTCAGCACATATACCTCTACAGCCATATACAAACAAATCAGGTCGTTTACTCTCTAACGCGCCACCTCAATGTACCTCCCCCCAGGCCCATACCCACCTCTCACATAATTCTAACACCCTCTCAGAACAAACATGCCCTGGATCAACTACCCTTTCTCGGCAAAAAGACCATCCCCTCCCGCCTCCGCAAAGACCTCTGGACCCCATTCGCCATGATCTACTTCCCCTCCCCCCACGCCGGCCTCGCCGCATATCGCAAACTACGAGAGTTCCGACGCCTGCACGAAACAACATACGACCTCGCCGACATAACCGAAACGACGGGAAAGCACAAGGGCTCTTTGCTGCCTACAAAGAGAAGAGGGAAAGTGCTGATGAACCAGAAAGCAAATTCTATCGCCGATATGGCGGCTGTGCTGTTATTGCAGGAGCGAGGTCCGACGGATGAGAGGATCTTGAGTGCGGAAAGGAGGAAGAAGAGGGTGGAGAGTTTGAAGAGGTTGAAGGGGGAGGATAAGGTGAAGAAGGCGCCGGTGGATGTGATTGCGGAGATGGGAGGTGTGGAGGGGGTAATGGTTAAGTGGGCGGATATGCTTGATGCGGAGTATGCGGAGACGTGGCCGGAGGCTGTGGTGCATGATGGCTTGGAGAGGAGTGGGTACACGGCTGCTTTTCCAGTCGCTGAGGAGGTTGGTGCAGATGATATGGAGGAATTACCAGGGGATGTTGAGACTGAGCGGAGAGATGCGAGTAAGCCGCCGCTGGTTTCTACGTTGCCTCCAGATGCGCGGAGAGCAGCCGTGGCTAGTGCTTGAGCATTGAAACTTGGGAAAGGTGTCCGTGGGCTCTTACTAATGTTGATACCAACTTGTACTTTCTGAGCGGTATATATACCGAATGTCATCAACTTGAACTTCTGACTCAATTACTCCCTCCATTGCTGATTTGGGTTGAAGTAAAGACGCAACAGACGATCCAGACAATATTGATGCTGGTGGGTATGTGCGTCAAGATACCTCAGGTCAGTCTGAAAGCCGAGCTCAGCATCATCACAAGCAACTCGAGTCTTTTAAAGCATTTTCGAGCATCGTGAAAGCATTTCAATAGCTAACCTTGATCTACTGATCCCACGTGCAGAACTAATGATGATTCGGGTCACTCAGTCGATTACGCTGCGTATCTGCTGTCCATACCAAGCTCCTCCTCCCCCGTCTAGATCTCCCCCCATTAAACTTCGACCATCCCCATTTCCCAAACTTGATCGCCGCATCCGGAATTACTCTGATAAAACCAGTATACTTCTTAAACCGTCGTGTAAGCCTGAGCCCTTGCATTGCCCGGCCTATACAATCAGCACACAAAGATCACATCCTGCAGTCGTTGCCGACTTACCATAATGTTCCGTGCTGAAATGACTCTGCGTGCAGTACTCGTGCACAATGTATGCAAGACCAGCGCTCATTACTGTAATGGAGAGTGCGGTCGCAGCTCCCCAGTAGACGAAGACACCGCTTGCGACGTAGTAGGCGTACGTCTCGAAGTCGATATAGCCGCCATTTCTGGCCCAGTTCGAAGCCATGCAATCGCAGGTCTGGTATGCGCCGAAGGTTTGGGCAAAGATGATGTAGGTGAGCCATCCTGTATTTACGACTCTGACGTTGGAAAGGGTCAATGGCTTTGATCCGATACCTTTTTAGTGTGAAAGAGAGCACTCACTCGCCAGGCCTAAGCACAAAGTTCCTTATGATATCTCTGAATGTCTTTGAGGTGAACCATTGCAAAATTGGCTTATCTCCTGCCTTGTTTACACTGTTCTTTTCTGCGTTGTTGTCTTTGGTCATACGTCGTTCGAGCCTTGTCCGAACTCTGGTCATAGGGTCATTTGATGTATGCGTAGTTTCGTGGGTAAGCCACCAGACCAAGATTTCTATGATCAGCAAGCCAAAAGCGATCACCATGTAAACTATATGTCCGCCACTTCGGCAGCCGAGTCCTACGGTAGGCGTAAAATCTGAGATAGTTTCTTAGCAGGCGCACAAAAGCCAGCTCTAAGATCAGATTATCTACTCACAAGATAATATGAAAGCTCCGCCGATAGATCCACAAACGATAAGCATTGAGCTGGTCACCTGCCAGGCCATTCGTGGGTCGAACATCTTGAGGCCATTGAGGTTCCGCGATTCAACGACCATAGCAAATCTTGCAGCATACGATTGGCGGAGCCAGTCTCGTCCATAGTCAGCCATGAAATTGGCTTCGATGCCTGCTAAGAGTGGGTGAGCAACTTGACTGGTCAGCAAATTTAAATGATCAAGTGACTCTGATGATATACCTCCATAATGCCAGTGAGTCCGTCCTTGACCAGCGAAAGTCTCGAAGAAATCTCCACCAAACATCTTGTCATCGCTGAGACAGTTGCACCAGATGAAGTCCTCCTCGGTCGAACGGGTATCTCTCATGTAGGCGGCTACTACTTCTGGGTCCATAAGTGCTTGTCGTGTATCTTCTACAAGGTTGTTCAGTCTTTCTCGAATGGCATCTGCGGAGACAAGATTGCGGTCGACAGTACTGGCGAGGATCTGCAACATCAGCTTGCACCCCTAGTTCGATAGCAGAATATGAGCGCACCAAGATAGGAAGCCATCCGACTAAAAGCCCAAGTGCTAGATTATGAGCTGTCTCGTTTCCGCCAATGTTACTGTAGGCCAATTGTATTGACAAAGCTAAGGCGAAAACGAACCAAAGAAACGAGATGAATACTGGTACGACACCTTTCTTACGTCCCTCGCGAAAGTTTTGAGCCAATTCTGTTCGCCTTTTAACAATTGTTCGACTATCATCCGAGCCTTTCAGCGGAAGCAAATTACTGAACAATGCTATGCGCAGGAGCCTCTCCGCCTCCACTGGTGGCAATGACATCCTTGGAGTATATTGATTCATGATACATAGTATATAAAGCGAATCTCTCATCATTGAGAAGTCAGAACCCTCAGGAGGGTACTCGTCGTATTTTGTAGCCATATCGATCATGAGAGCACATTTGCCAGTTACTTTGATGTTCCAGAGTATGTATGATAAGGCTGCTATTGGTGAGCCGGACCAGCGACACAACGAGAGGATTGTCTGCCACGCCTGATTGCTTTCGTATGGGGCTTGCACCAGAAGGCCTAGGATCGGCAACATCTGTAGGAGAGGCTATAAGTGACAATGCTTTACGATGCTAATTAGGTCATGATACCCATGTAGTGATCGTGTTGCTAGAGTCCTGCCAAGCATAGTATTCGATACCAGTACCGCACAATTGTCGACACCCTTCCACAGTGATGAGCACCGGTCTTGCTGCGTTTGATATCCCTTGCACAGAGCCATTGTAGACGTATGTGCTATAGACATTGGACGAGCCATTGAAGAAAGCGGCCGCACAGTTCGCGAAATCAGGTCGCATCGCGAGTCACAATAACCAAAGGAGAAGGAAGACAAGAAGGAAAACGAGAAGGGAAAAAAAGCAGCGACACCAGGGATTTTGAGACTTAAAAGAGAAGTATGGATATCTGAGATTGATTGATAGCCGCACGACACATTGCATTATCTTGAAGGCGGTGCATTTGCAAGAAAACACTGAATTGCCAAATGAGGGGAGGCTTGTCTCTGGTGCCGGAAACCGGACTCAATGTACCTGAAAAACGGTTGTGCCTTCGCACATGCCCGGTCGAGTACTGATTCGATGGTGTTTTGATGCGCTCTGCAAGGACATGCGGGGCAGCAGCAGGACTAAAGTAGCAGAAAAGAGCCTTTTGACGCCAAATGGGATATATTACGACATTGCACTTGGTGTCATAAGACTACAGAGGCGGCTGACTGTCGACAGCGTCTTCTTGCCACTTGGTGAGTTGTGGGAAAGTCACAAGAGCGAGAAGGACTAGAACTAGTCGGAGTTACCCCGTGGGGAATAAAAGCATGCCACGGCGCAGCCGATGCCAGAGCGCGTTTCGCATTCTACAATGACTTGATTTCCTCTCATTAACGCCTTGGTTCATCTCACGGAATGCTAGAGGAAGCAAAATCGCATCGTCAGATACATGATGTCGATGAGACGAAATCATCAGGAGCTGGAGAAGCAAAGCTGGCCCATTTTGCGACGGATCGCCCCGGGGAGGAACCCTTGCAACGACGCGACTTGAAAGAGAATGAAGATGACGGCGCACCTGGCCCTCACAGTCCTGCCAAGGGTCGACACAGGAGCAGAAACATTTGGTTACGAATATTAGTGATTTGTCTTGTATATTTCTGTGTATTTTCGTGGGACCAGCCAGGCCTCTCGTGGCTGGTTGCACGTTCTACAGTTCTTCGATATGTACAGGAGACCTTGCGCCCAAAATTGACTCCTTGTTGTTCTCCTGAACGCGCGATTCTTGACGAAGCAAGTCCAGATCCTAATGTCACTCGTATGTGCTGAATTCCTTGTCTCGTTCTACAAGCTACAAGACTGAATTACAAAAGTTCTGCCATTCACTTTCCAGCCGCTCCCACTTGGCTCCATCAAACCGCTAGGATGGATCAACGACCAAATGAATCTTATGTCTGATGGTCTCGCTGGTCATCAGTATGAATTTTATCACATTGTACAACACTCTCCCTGGCTTGGAGGGTATTCAGAGTATTCGGTCTTAAACGAAGGATTACCTTACTGGTTGAACGGGCTGGTCCCTTTGGCATATGGCTTGAATGACACCCGCTTAAAGCTCCAAGTCCAAGATGCTTCTGATTACATTCTCAACCACCAGCAAGCAGATGGCTGGTTGGGACCGGAGCGGGTTGGCGACAGAGATCTCTGGGGCCGATTTCCTCTTTTCCTAGGATTATGGCAGCTTGTTGAAGCGGAGCCTGACCGAGCTACGAAAATCATTCCAGCCATGTATACTTTCATTGACTTGATGCACTCTATGCTTATCGATAAGACTGGATACGAACAAATTTGGGGCAGGGTCAGATATCCAGATATGCTCATCTCCCTGCAGTGGCTGTACGAGTATTACCCAGAAGGACATCAACAAATCCTACTAGAGACCATGTACCTGCTTGATTCGAATGGATTAGACTGGTCTGGCTTTTGGGCTGAGGACAACTTTCTCTTCGCCGACTTAGACACTATTCAACCTCCCATTACGGACCAGTCCCCACTCTTTCCCTTCACGCATGGTGTGAATGCTGTGCAAGGTCTTAAAGCCGGTGCAGTCATCTATCGGTTCACTGCGAACGAATCTCTTCTTCAGAATAATCGAAATGGAGTCAATTGGACATTTACCTACCATGGTGATCCAGCAGGGAGCGTTATTGGCGACGAGAGAGAATCCGGTATCAATGCAAACAGAGGATCGGAACTTTGCACTGCTGTTGAAGTCATGTACTCAATGTCTTATCTATACGAGATGCTTGGGGATAAAGACTTTGCTGATCGATGCGAACTCGCGGCTTTCAATGCTCTGCCGGTCAGTATTACAGGTGACCATTGGGCTCGCCAATACCTGGCACTGGCAAGCGAGCCGTATGCGGAGGAGCTGTACGGTGATAACCCCTTTTGGAACGTGGGCAATTATGGCCTTATTTATGGACTGGAACCAAACTACCCTTGCTGTACGGTCAATATGCCACAAGGACTGCCAAAGTTTCTCTCTGCATCTTTTGTCCGCGTGGGCGAAAATGGCATAGGTCATGCTCTGCTCGGACCAGCCCAGGTCACCACCACTACAGCTTCCAATGCTTCCGTAACTATTGCTTGCGATACCAATTACCCATTCAGCCCAATCCTCAATTACAACATTACAGCCTCAGCGCCGTTCACACTCTACCTTCGTGTTCCATCCTGGTTCAAGTCGATGGATTCCTCATTAAGCATTAACGATAATGGCGCAGAATATCCTCTAGACCCAGATGCCAATACTGGCATGACATCCATCTCGCTCCCTTCCGGTATCAATACTGTCAAATACACCCTCGGTGCCAGTATACGCATTCAGCCCCGCGCAAACTCCACCGTAGCAATCTACCACGGCTCTCTACTTTACGCGCTCGACGTCGGCCAAACCATGACGACGCTAGCTCCTGACTTCTACAATGTAACCTACGCCAACGGCTCCGACCCCTACAATACCAGTCTACCGATCGTGCCCGCACAAGTTCACGATTATGCATTTACGAACACCACGCCTTGGAACATCGCCATCGATACGTCAACTTTAATTTTCCACACTACGGCTGATAGCAGTAACGATACAGCCCTTCCCAACCCGATCTTCGATTACGGCGCCGCCCCAACTTATATCACTGGCAGAGGTTGTCAGATAGCATGGCCTTTATACAATGGGCTGCCGGCGCCATTACCGGCTCTAGCTAACGGAACATCTTACAGAAACTGCACGGGTAACGTTACAGAAATAGTTTTGAGGCCTTATGGGACATTGAAGGTGCACATGGCTGAATTGCCGATAGTAGATCTGTCACTGAATCTAACAATGAGAAGACCATCGCTCGAGAGACAAGCGCAGAGGGTGCTGGGCTCGTGGAACATATATAACGGTTTTTATGGATAGCACCTCACATAGATACACGTAAGAATCAAAGCCCCTCATCTCGCATGAATTCGGTCTTGTGGTCTGGGATGCTATGCTAGCTGCAGGAACCCATTATCTTATCTCTTGAAAGGCTCAACAGGGTTCATGCCAAGCTTTTGCCAAGTCCTGTCCAAAAGGCTTAGCTGCAGGGCTGCATTGGATCTCAAGCACGCTCCACAGACTGAGGGACCCACCATCGTCTCCACAAAACTCTACACGCATATCATTCATCGTGCTTCCTGAACCTTCTACGCTGCGACTTGGACGTTGTTTTTGTATAGGCAGATTATTCTTCTCCATCGTACCATAATTACCGCGGTCTCACCAAGCACGTCGCGTAGCGGGACAAAGATGGAGACAAAGTCGACAAGAAGAAATTGTTGCTTGTCATGACCTCTGCAGATTTTCAAATCCACCCAAAAACGATAAAGGTCGCGCCAACCCCAACTACCTTACTGGCACGCCAAATATGGCTCGATCCCACGTCCACAAGCAGTGGTCTACCACACAGCTGCACCCCCTTTAGATTACTGTCAGGTGGTGAGATAAACATTGGAGGTGGCACAATCATCACCCTTACACAAGATGCTGGCTTTCAACCCATTTGTGGTAGCACACCAATACCTTCGCCGATTGATCCACTTGCATCAGGTGCAGACCTTTCCGTCCTCGATCACCAGGACCCATTCTACTCCTCCACAAATCCACAACTCTACGCCATCTCCGCAGTAACAGTTGTCAGCTATATGCTGCTCATCATACTTTTCATTACACCTAGGACCTTCTTCGTAGGTGGAGCCGGAGGTGGGAGCGGTCTGCTCGGACAGAGGGGCATGATCAGTGGGGCTTACGGAAGTAACTCGGTGATTGGAATTGGAAGTAGACCATGGCTGCAAAAACTTGCAGCCTTGACCGTTGCGATATCCTTGACTATTGTCACGGCAGATACCTTTAAATGGGCACAGCTTCAATACAACGCGGGGTACCAAGATTCAACGGAGTTGACCAATAAAGTCATTGGCAGCCTGGAAGTGCGCATTGCGTGGACCCTGTCTGAGACCTGTCTTTGGCTTGCGCAGGCCCAAACTCTCATACGACTGTTTCCAAGACACAAGGAGAAACTCATGATCAAGTGGATCGCGTTCGCACTCATCGTTCTAGAGGCTGTATTCAGTTCTCTCAACCACTTCTTGGTAAATGACACCACGCATCGACCAAAGAAATTTGTCGACGCGATCCCTGCTATGAATTATCTATTCGCACTCACTCTCAATTTGTGCTACGGGGGCTTCATTCTATTTTACATCTTACAAAAAAGACGCTTCGCTTTCTATCACCCTCATATGCGGAATATGCCCTTGGTTGCGCTGCTTTCTTTGACAGCTGTATTCATACCTGTCGTATTCTTCGTTCTGGATCTTTCGAAACCCAACGTCGCTGGATGGGGTAGCTACGTCCGATGGGTTGGTGCGGCGGCTGCGAGTGTGGTAGTATGGGAGTGGGTCGAGCGGATAGAGGCGTTGGAACGAGATGAGAAGAAAGATGGTATACTGGGACGCGAGATCTTCGACGGCGACGAGATGCTCGATGCTACCCCGTTAGATGCTAGCTGGTCGACCTCACGACGAAAATCTAGAGCTGATAAAGGGAGTAGTAGCTCTGGTGGTGGGCTGAGCACTGGTTGGAAAAGTATGACTGTCCGCGCAAGACGATTGGGGCGAAAACGGCTGCCTTTGGTTCAGAATGGAAAGCCGAGGCCTGAGGCAGCATTTCATCTGGCCGGCAAGCCCGCAGCACAAAGTCTCCAAATCAACGACCCGGCAAATCTTCCTGCACCACCTCTTCTAGCTGCCTCGCCGGTGAGTAGAACAGACTCTACTAGCGCTGGTAGCACCGTCTACGTTGTGCGGTACCACCAAGCGAGCGAGCCTACCCCACCAATTCTGGAGGACGCCGATTTGGAAGCGTACAGTGATGCTCAACGGCAATCTCAGACTCAGCAGCCCCTTGGTCAAACGTCAGCGCAGAGGGGAAATTCTGCTCGATGGAAGCATTTGAGGAAAGGTCTACAAAGGGTTCCAAACCCTTTTGGGCGGCAGCGAGAAACGCCACCTCCGGAGGTCGTCCGAGCGCTTGCAGCCCGCGGCGACCAACCTGCTTCTATGCCTCATCAAAGCCGTCATTCGGCGTTCTTGCAACGATTTCGCAAAGAAATGCCAAGACTCGCAGAAGCTGAAAGGCCTGTTATCGTCGTGCCAGCGCAGCCCCGCAGAAGGAGATTCTCTAGTGAAGATGACTTTTCAAGTGGGGACGAATATGGCCATCCCATGGGAAGGAGTCAGTCTTCATGCAGTGGAGGCGCCGTGTCGACAGATGCAAACCGGCCTCCAGAAGCTGTTCTAAATGCTATTCGAAATTCTCAATCGGTCACTCCTTCAACTGAGAGGCCGAGTGCTGGGTGTTCGCCTTTTCATCCCGTTATTAGAACTCCCACATAAGCGCCTCTTGCTACAGTACCTGGAGCTGCTGAGAGGGTTACCATCCCGCCAATTCCAATTCCTGTGCATTAACGCGGCACACCGGATTGTGCGCAGGCCATGTAACCGGAATCTCCATCAAGAAGCATAAAGCGATTTCGGCGATAATGACAAGCAAGATCACTTGTTTCCTCGTCCCCTTACCCGGACCTGATCCATGTGGCTTCTTTCGCCAGCCTCCATTCTGTCTGACTGGTCTGCACCAGATGGCAAGACTTCCGGCAACTGCTGACGAGACAGAGCCGCAATGGTTTTGGAGAGGCTGGCAGTTGTTCTCAATACCCTCCAAAACTTAGAGTGCATGGCAGATAGGTCTTGTTGGATACTGATTCGAATAAGATTCGAAACAAGTGTCACAAGAATGCTGCCTCTGTGTCGAATGTTTGTCTTCTGCGAGGCGGTGGGGTTCATGACAAGTCTATGCCAATGGTGTGATCCACGGCCGATGATAATGTTAATTTCTAATGTCTTAATGTGTATACGCAAGGGTTTGGTGGAATCAATATATATTGTACTATATGTTGTAATTTTATAGGATCGATCCACTTTCTGACTGTGTTTTAACTGTCATTCTACCATCCAAGTCCAGCTGTTCGGGCTGCCCTTTCCTGCTAAGGCACCATACCTGTTTGCTCACTTTTAATGTCATTCTCCAGAGACATAGGCGTGATTGATGTTTGGCGGGACTCGACTTGCCAAAAAAGCCCTAGCCCTGAGACTTGGCGTTACGTCTTTCAGCGCCTCAAGCGCCACTGAGGCTGCAAGGCACCAGCATGTCGCGCATGCCAATATCCACTTGGCATGCACGTTGCCTCGCAATTTGTACTCAAACCCCCCTTAACAACAGGGCCAAGGTGTTCCGTGAATCCTTATATCGGTTTTAACAACAGCACCCTCGAGCACCACGGGTGGCGCCCTCATAATGGCAGATCCACGCATGATGAGCAACATGTTCAATGGCACTATAGCCTCAAACGGGCATGAAAACGGCGCCTCAGTGTTGCCCCTGCATCTCATTGCACTGATCATCTCTTACGTAGATTGGCCCACGGCACTCTATCAATGTAATTACTGACATTACTCAAAGCTCGACCGCCCTTCAGATCTCGGCCGCATGTGTCGAAGTTGTAGGGTATTTCACTACATGACCCTCCCTCAGCTTTACACCAACGTTTCACTGCGATCCTACGATTATATCAGATATAGTGGTACAGATAGGCGTCCTCAAGGGTGCGGCATGGCGAGTCCCTTCACCATGGGGCTCAATGGACTGGTGTCCAGAAATGTCACTGGCTATGTGAAGCACTTTGAATTATTTGGAGAATGGAAGGAACATGATTTGGAAGAGTACGCAAAAGTGGGGCGGGTGCCAGACGAGACTATGATGCTCAATACTCTTGTGAGAGTGGCTGTGGAGCGGATGGTGGTACTGGACAGCTTCAGGTACGTACAGGCATTGGGTCATGAGAAGTGTAGACAATTAAAGTGGCCTAGCTGGCAATTAAATACGAAGATTCTGTCCACGACATGGCAAGGACTTGCTCTGAGGCCCACTCTCACCAGACTTACGATCAAATGTACTAACGATCGAACGCCGCGGCCGATTGCCACAGCACCACCAATGCCTAACCTACAATATCTTAAGATCACAGAAATAGATCCACTCTGCTACCCCGATGACTTTTCTTTGCTACTTCACGGGTCCAGAAATATCCACGATTTGAAGCTTCACTGGAGCTCACGTATGAGGGAATCGCGCGAACCTTCCATTCACCCAGCCCAGTTATTTGGAAGAATGATGACCGCGAACTACATGATGCCATTGCGAAGCGTATCCATACAGAATCTTTACGTGCATCATAACGAGACTTGTAGCAACATTTTGAACCTAAAGACCGTGGAGCATCTGACTTTTTTGAACAGCACCAGCGGCCTGGGCGACGAGGGCAGTACCGCGTTCATGGATGGCACATACCGAAAGCCGGAAGGTATGGTCCCAACCACCTTGAAGTCGCTGCGTATAGACCAAGTATCTCGCCAGCTCTGCGATTTCCTCACCCACATTACCGGCCTCGAAGGTCTCTATCTAATCGGACCTCAACATTATCCTCCCTATCGTAGTAGCAAAGAGGGATCAAACGGGAGCACCCCTTTCCCCTGCTCGCCTGAGTCGACGAACTCCTCCTCTAGCAGTACAGACACCAGTCACGTTATATCTCTCAAAGAGGACTATCTTGAGGCCATCACCAAGTACCACGGCAAAACCCTCAAGTATCTCCTACTGCATCCCCAATGGCGTCTCACCAATGACAACATCGCCCTTATTGTGCGCCAGTGCCCGAAACTGGAACAACTTGGTATCGGTGCCGAATTCAATACTTTTAACCACCTACGTCTACTCGTGCCTTTCCTTCCACACATTTCTTCAATCAGATTATTGGGCAATCCGGACGATCCCTCTTTTGTGAACAAGATGCGCGAGTTGGATGAGCTAGGTAGACACGAGGAGAAGATTGGAGAGTCAACTGTCAATAGCGAGTGGAGTCAGTTGAGATGGATGGAATTAGGGGCTGATGACATGATTTTCGAGGTTGGGAAGAGGGAGCCCAAGGAGATCAACGGAAAGATGGGGTGGGGACGGAAGGCTCAAAAGAGGCCGGTCGACCATGTCAAGAACATTAACATCTGGAAAATGGATTCGCTTGAGATATAGAGATTTCTCAAATAGAAAATCTGGCGTTGTGGGATCATCGAGATACCATACTATGAAGATCAATCTGCGAAGATTTCAGGAAAACGCGAGAGCATGAACTTCTGTCAAGAGAGCATATAGGAGCGGGCATGTGACGAGAGTGGACAAGGCAAATGATTCATATGCCTTTGGTGAACTGGACTAGATTGAGGAAGGTGAAGGAGTGAAGACCAGTCGAGCTGTATACCGTAAGGAATTTTCTCATTTCGAAGATTGTTCACTGCTCTCTGATCTTTATGCTGAACGAGGCTAGCTTTGTATGCGTTCACTGCCCTTTGCTACCTTGTAATCACTGTCACTGAATTGCACAATTGCCGTACTGTATCACTTTGGTGATTGAAACATCTCTTCTCCAGTCACCCACGAAAAACAATCCTTCATCTGGACTCCTAACAGCATAAATAGCTTCGGCTTTTCCTCTTCCTCCATCTCTTCTACAACATCTCATCCTACGGTATTCTTGCCCTAGAGATCTGCTCTTGGTGTCTTTCTGCCTTTGGTATTGTGGGAGTCTTCTACGTTGCCTGCTCACCATGGCGCTGAGTTGCTTGCCTCTAGAGCTGATCAGGTAGTGGCCTTTTTCCTGCTGCTAGCGACCACTTTGAAAAAGTGATCAGCATCAATGGAAGGGGATATGCAGCGCTTTCAGGTCGGTTCTGCGAGGAAGAAGCCCCCTATGTAGGGTTCAAAGGCAATATTTACATCATACTACATACAAAGGTTATGTCGAATCACTGAAATTTGTACTAGCCCTTCCCTTTGGCACTGACTTTGATTACTCACGTGAGTCTTGCAATTGCAATCTTTAACTGGAAATTTATCAGATTCAATCCGGCTGAGGATTAACCTGGAATAAAATTCAAACCGGGCAGGCGTCACTCGCTATATTTACGTGACCCACACAAGAGTCAAAATTCATTTGGCTATTACTATACCTCCTTGTGAAGGAGTCTATGGATCTATACGTGATTCAATTAACGATAATGAATCACTAAGTGAAATGCCTGCAGTGAAAGGTGGATTCCACGTAGGGAATTACTGATTCACAGACCTTGCCGCCGACATGGAATAAATTAGTGAACATCTCCGGCCAGAGAATCTTGGCGACGACTATATAATCCCTCTTCTTCCCTCCTCTTTCTTCTTCTTACAACACACCATCTCTCCTCCACTATCAACCATCATGACCACACATCATCACCTTGTACCACTATAGATCAATATCCATCATCATGCACCATCTCTCCTCGTCATACATGATCATACATCATATATATGATACAACACATTCTTCCTGCTGCCTCTGAGGACCTTTTTCCACGGTCGGAACCTCGCCTACCTGCGTTGATCGCACCTTGGTCAATTTGCAACTCCAACAAGTCCTCTGCCTCCATACCACCTCTTGCACTCTTTCAAGGGTAGCTTCCCCTCACCTACACCCTTTCAAGCAAGGGCAGCATGCCCTCATCAAGCTTCAAAAAGCTCGTCATCGGCCTTGGGAAAGACAGTTGGGAAAGCAAGGTACCTCTTCAGTGCCTCATCTTTCGCTCAGAATGAGGCAACAAGCCAACACTGGACAAGCCAGAAATACCAAAGGTCCACATCAGCGCCATTGGCGAGTGTGCTGGGGAATCATGGACACAACACACATCGGTATCAAGGGTACCAAAGCTCACCACCGCCACCAGCCTTGGGGATTAAGAGATATCACAACGTGAAGAGTCTCCGGTGATCGTACACAGCCAGTCCTCACGTGCTGCCACGGCAGCCAATGCAGTCTCAGCCACCGGTAACAAACCCTTCAACACGGTGACACCATGCGGCTTGAAGCCCGACAAGGCTTCCAAGAGCACCACCGCCAAAGCTATGATGGTAGCCAAGAAGCCTGCTGTTGCGAAGGCGAAGGGGCGATCACAGTTCCAAGGCGCCAGTGTGACATTGCACCCACGGGCAACAAACCCTCCAACACGGCGACACAAGGTGGTTTGAAACCCGACGAGGCTTCCAAGACTATGACGGCCAAAGCTACAAAAGCCTTCAAGAGGGTTTCCAATACCAAGGCAGAAGGGTGACCACAACTCCAAGGCTCCAGTGTGGCATCGCACCTACGGGCAACAATGCCTTCGACACAGAGACACCAAGCGGCTAGAAGCCTGGCGAGGCTGCAAAGACCATCATAAACAAAGCTGCAAAAGCCATCATCAAGGCTCCCACTACCAAGACAAAGGGGCGATAACAGCTCCAACATTCCAGTGTCGCATTGAACCGAGGCGCTATCAAACGTTATGGTCGAGCACAAAGGCAAATGGCAAAGCTGAATCGATGACCGCAGAGGAGAAAAGCCTCTACACATTGCCAAAGAAATAGATGCCGCCAAACCCACCAAGGTCAACAAGTCTAATGGCAAGGGTTTTACCTGGGCAAAAGCAAAGGGCATCGATAATAAGCCGAAGCCTTTACAAGCCTTAGCATATTATTCCAAATTCGCGCCAGGCCAGAAGTCAAAATAGATAGGGTTCCTGCGAATGTCAAGTTCGAAGTCGATGTACGTGCTCGCAGGACCGAGCGAGAAGACGTCAGAGCTTTTGGTAATGCTGGAGGTACCAAGGGCTAGGAAAAATTCTGCAGCCTCGTACAGGCAGGGTTATGTTTAGGATTCTTTCGAAACGATAATTTCTTCAATGCAGACGCCTCGTCTTCACCAACTTCAGCAGACCTCACGCTGTAACGGGGATACGCTAGGGTCCATACCCATCTCTGGCTATCCAATGAAACAAATCAAGGCTGAGCCAAATGTATTGCAGAGACCACTCACCCACTTTGCTCCTACACCACGACCCTACCTAACAATGTTCCACAGCAAAGCATCTCGACACGCTCTATCGAGGGGCAAACATCGTTCTTGGTTCATGCTCCTTTTCAACCTTCTGCTCCAATCAAAGCTACAGGTTGCAAAGTGTTGACTTTGCAGGACTGCGAATGCACCTTCTTCTCACACGAAGCCTCAGCCACCAGCTGCTGAAGAGGCTCTGAACTATATCTTCTTCACCCACAATCTTCAAAGATAGAGGCAACTGCAAAAATGACTGTTGAATCAGTCCTTGAGAAGCATAAATTGGATACGCCATTTCTAGTCACGCCATCGAGTCGTTCTGTGGACGTTGACAGGGGCCCATGATTGGTGACTGTGATGCTCGTCAAGATGCTACCGACTGGGCGATATTGCAGACGTCGAAAGCCATTAGTTGTAAGGCAGAGACACGACGCGAAAGATTACCTGCTAAATGGGACCACAAAGACGAAAGCTGCTAGGTGCTCCACCCGAGCGACCCAAACAAAAGTGCAACATCCGAACGCAAGAAAGCCAGCGAGGCCTTAGATCGGCTAGCGAAATCATTGAGGTGGCAAGTGATAACGTCCGACTCGTCAGACCCGAATCACACCTACATTTACGCCCATAGGTCGCTGTTTGTGAACCACCGCACGAACATGATGTTGTTCAGTGGTTCACTGTCGGAAATTAATCTCGACTTTGAGCCATCAGCTGCCGAACAAAGGCTATCATTCCAATCTTTGAAGCGCTTAGGGTCTTCACAACGGCCAATTTGACGACGGCCAGCTCACCTTTTGGTGGATAGCAAAGGCTTCTGCGATGCATTGAGCAGACGGCGCGACTTACTACGAACCATGGTCACCGCTACCTCTTAGCCATCTTTTGCTGGATATGCTACACATAATCCTGTTCTCCCCTCTATCGAGGATATATTGACGACAGTAAACGCCAAAGTGGATCCGAAGCCCACCATCACCGACATAGTTCGTACTCAACACATTTCTTTTGTACAGACTTCCACCCTGGAAAAGGCTTTTAGAGGAGCCCGATATGGTGGGAGAAAAACTGATGAACGTGGCAATTGTGCTCAATTTTCTGGACTGGAGCTTCCAGACTGCAACTTCGAGCTCCTTCTCATCTTTTTGCCACACAAAATCTACTTTCGAAGCTGCAGGGACCTTTGTCCAGAGGGTGTGCAGGATGCTGGCCCCAAACAAAAGCTGGGGCAATTCCTAGAAAGATCAAGAATTTGGGATGAACAGACAGACAACTAGCCAGAAAGAGGGATTACAAGCTCGCAAGCGTGACTTGACTGCTGCAATGCCAGCCTATGACACCAACCTTGAAAGCGGTAGCATACCTTCCTCAAAACTCAAAGGCCAGAGATACGGTGACGGTACCGAGGAGAAAGCGAAGAAGATGGGTATCAAGATGCATGAGGCGAAGAAAAACAATGGAAATATTTTTCTCAATTGTAGAAACATAGCTCGTTGGTTGGAAAAAGGACTCGAATTTCGAGAGATCAACTTGTTTTGTCCATGACTTCTTTTTCGGAAAGATGTACACTCCTCAATTTCATTGACCGAAAATTCTCGACCTCAGTGAGACCCACCACCCCTTCCTGATAAGTGTTCTTAACATTGCCGCCGACAACAATCAGAGGTACAACTGTTCTAGTGTGGGTTTTATTATTCAGATATATGACTCTGAAGGAAAGGACGTGGGCGAGGATGAGAAGTTTTCTTTGAAGGGGAAGAAAGAGAGTTTGGGGCTGAAGGAGGTATGGATGCGGATATTGAGTGGCCGGAAAAAGATGAGGAGGAGGACTGAGATGCCCAACGCCTAGGAGGAAATGAACTGCCCAAAGGGCAATGCAATTCATCACCTGTCCGCGCCTCCGGCAAAGAAATCTTGACACCAGTAAATGCTATACAAAAAGAAAGGCCCCCAATGCTTGCGGGTGGATATCGAAAACGTGCTCTTCTTTACAAAGTTTCGCGACGGCGACGTGACCGCGAGGGAGAAACGCGAACAGACTTGGAGCGCAAAGATCAAAGACTTTAAGACTGTAGCCACAAAATTGCAGCGGAAGTAGCAGCAATCAACAATCCACGGCTCTCGTATTTCCGTACAACTAAAAAGAAACACTGAGAACCAGTTGCAGGGGCTCCTTGCCAGCTACATCCGAGATCCCAAGGAGTCGTATATTACAAATTTGCAGGATACTGTAAAGAAACAAGATGCTGATCTAAAGCAAAGTCCGGGCTGTGAGGCTCTTCTCAAATTGATGGACACCCGAGTAGAGAAGACAGACATGCTCGCAGACAATGGCGCTGCGAAGCCTACCTTACTATCCCCGATAACAAAAGGTTTCAGCATGGAGTCATTTGCAGAAATTACCGTCTCGTAACACGAAACGATCGCAGACCACAAAAACATACATATAAAAAAATCATATCGTCCAGCAGATAGCAGCACTCTACCACTTACGTACTCAATGTATGCAAGTCCCCAGATCTCGCTCGAAGACACTACGACAGACAGAGGGAATCAGCAAGAACGACCTTCTTCCTATACGGAGTTTACAGCTCAATTGCCTCCATATCGAAAGGTACCATACCCAGCATTCACGTCCTAGAAAGATATACTCGCCGGCCTATTTAGCATAAATACTACTATTCGAGGCTAGAAGTACCAGTGAGTGGGAGACTGGCCAGGCATTTCGAACGGCGGGTAGGGTTCACTGAGTGCGTAGTTGATAAGAGGGAGACAGATCTCGCTCGAAGACACTGCGGCAGACAGAGGAGATCAGCAAGAACAGACTCCTGAAGAAAAGGCCGGACGAAGAGGAAAGAAAGCAGAGGAAGCTCTGTCCACTGCAGAGATGGGGACGATACCTTACAGTAGCTTTCACCAGCTAGGGTTACACCACCAGACCTCCATGACCAGTCGTTACCCTAGCTATATCTCTACAATGGCTTTGTCCAGCTCTAAAGCTCTGCTGGCCTACAAGCAGCTCCACTTGTGTGATCATTCGTAGCGCCATGGAGCTGTGGTAGCATTAAATTTGCTCACAACCTGTTGCCAAATTGCAATTTGACGGCCTCATTCAAATGTGCACGCCTGTAACTTGGATAGCTATTGTCCTTCCTAGCATACCTTGATGGCCTCCTTCTTGCTCGCAAGTATAACTGTATTAAACTAGCTTACAAGAATTATTTCGAAGTTTGGCTCACAGTCTGTTATTGGGTCGCGTATCTGTGATAATATTTGCAGCGAAGAAGTCACGCTCCGAGCGATACGTGCGCTTTTTGCCACCTACCTGGCTTCAGTACAGTACGCTGGCGAAAGATCAGCCCTTCCAGCGCTCATTCAGGGCAAGCTTACGGATTTCGGTGGCGCAATGATATATGCTGTCCAAGAAGGGGGGAAAGTCCATGCAGGATCAATGAACTATATTTTTTTTTGGTTGCAGGATGTTTTTTTGGTACAGATGGGACAATGACGGTTAAAGGCAGGGTGATGCAAGCGGTATCTTGTTGATGAGTTTTGCGGATCGGGACGCTGAGATTGGATATACAGCAAGAAATAAAGAGTTGTTCTTCTGTCGTGCAACATTGGTGTTTGAGTAGTTGACTGATTGCTCATGCAGGCTTGCTGCTGCTGGTCAGCCTCAGTTTCGCTCTTTTCACTAACTTGGTCAGAGTCAATATTCCTCAACCTCAAAACATCAGCTTTACATACAGCTCCTTGACTACAGCGATTCGCCATATTATCCTTTACACGCACTATAGATCAACCCTTCGCAAAGCCACCTCATAAGTTTTCGTAAACGGGTATCTACACACCTCTCTCCCCCCCAACCATCGAATCAAATCAAACCAAATCC
>JASZXT010000106.1:0-54956 GCA_035521555.1 Lecanoromycetidae sp. Uapishka_2
ACCCAAACATCACCACCATGCACCCCAACCCCATCGCCACAACGAAGAAAACAATCCCACCCAATCCATCCACACGCATACGTCAACCCCCCCAGTCAAACCTGCCGCAAGGCTCCAATCACCCACGACCTCTTTTTCGGCCCTTCCCCATCTATTTCTCGTGTGCCGCATTCTGCACGCGCCCGCATCCCGTCATCCATTCAATCAAAAATCTCCGAGTGGCTAGAAAAAAAGTCTGCGGCGAGATGCCAGATGCCGCTGTCGTTCTGGTTGGATGTGTCAACGAAAAGCAGCGAAAGGTTGGGAGCCGCTGTCGCGGGGACTTGGCGTGGGGAGTTTTCGCAGGCGCGGGGATGGCGTATCAGGTGATGATGGTGATAAGAGCGGCGATGGGGTTTTGTTGTGAGATGTTGTAATTTTGCTCAGATGCGTCTGGAGGGGTACATGGTACTTTGGCTGATATGTTCACTGCACGGTTTGCAGATGAAGAGTGGGGGACTGCGCGTGTGGTCGTCGATCTTTTCAAGGTAGATGCATGGCAGGTACAGATGAGGTTAATGGTAGGTTGAAGCTGTCAATTGTGCTGCGGCTGCACGCCAAGGTTGCATGGTCGATCCGTGCGTTGCAGGCGTCTCGACGACGATCAGCCAGATGGCCCTGCATTCGCGCATAAGAGAACCTGGTTGTGATCACGTAATGGCTTTTCTACTGGCTTGTTGCCGGAGAATTTCGCCTTCGAGTCTGTTCCGTATAGGCATTCATGCACGACAATGTTTTGGGATCGGATGAATTCACTGGCTTGGGGAATCCGTCCGTTGACCCTTCGTTCTGTTTTCCAATGAAGGGTTGTAATAACATCAAATCAAAATTGTATCCCGTGATCACGCCTGCGTGGATCTCAGAGCGAGAGGATGGATCTAATGTTGGGTCATTCAGGTTCTCCAAGGTATCCTAAAGAGTATCAGCGTGCCACGGACCAATTCTCGCGGGCGATGCCCAAAATGGGCACTTCAAAGAGGCAGGCATCGATCAGTATCACTCTATTATCGGTGACGGTTGTATGACAATTCAGTGGCTGTGCCGAGAATCGTGGCAGGCAAGGCGTATCATGATTGGTAACCGTACTAACGACAAGTCCATTACTTGATCATCGGAGCCTGCTCCGATAGCAGTTTTGGAGAGAATATAATGATGCTTAGATCACCCTAAGGATCTGTCAAAAAGACAAATTTGCCATGGCAGACTCTAATCTGGAATGGTTCCCATGCAGTATGCGATCGCTGACGACTTGTTCCCCTCGTCCGAGCAGAAGGCGTTTAATAGGAAGCTTGACAATGTAGACAGTATTGCTCATAGCTCTTAGTGTCCTTCTCAAAGAAGCTAGAACAGTCTAGAATGGCTCTCCTGCAGTGCTGCAAGCTTCTAATAGAATGCGCATGATGGCGTCCGGAAGAGCTTCCCCTTTATGCGGGCACCAATGGCGCCGTGATCTATCAAGATAATGAAGCGAAGGCTTTTTGGCGGCGGCTGTTTGGCAAATCAGGCTCGGGTCACGTTCCTTCCAGGAGTAATGTTTGGTCGCCTGGCAGGACGGTTAGGTAAGCTAGCGCGCATCTGTCAAGGAGTCGAGGAAGAGAAGACGTGGGGGCCGCGAAACGGGTTTTATATCATGTTAATTGCTTACTAGAGAGGTGACAACGTCCGTAAGACCAGCTGTAAGGTACGACGACCAGTTCTTACGAATCGAAGATATATGATGGCGGTGCTGTCTTTCAATAAAACCATATATTGGCAGATCAAGCTGAGACCAAGGCTCTTCTGCTTGGGCACAGATGCGTCGCGGCTCGACAGAGAGGTGATAACTCGGTCACGCCCCTCTGTTCGTCCTGTCTCGGGAAAGGTACGATCCCGTATGCCGCCTGCTTGTACCCGATGGGTAAAGATTAGACCAGTCAAGCATACTCAAGTCAAGAGCCACGCCGGCGACGATTCGGAAAGTTGGCTATAGGAATCTCAACCCAATGAACTTCGTCGTATTCTTTGATAGATAGGTGATCAATGTCAACTTTCTGTTCTGACTGTAATGGCACCGATTGATATTTGCCCTAAACATGCCTCGCCCGGTACCCATTCGGGATACTCGTTGAAACACATTCAAAGCTTGCGGGTTCCGGCTAGACGCTGAGGGCTAGACGATCTTGTATCTCGATTGTGGCCCTTTCCAAGGGTTCGTCTTAGCCCTACCGCTGGTGATGCTTGCTCCGACGGAGTGCCAGATGCTTCATGACCGCGGCTTGTGTACAAACTTCAAGGCGATTCCATAGTCACCCGTAGCGAATAGTACCATAAAGTCATAAGCGGATCTCGTCAAGAAACTAGTTTTGTGTCATTTCGTATCCCCAGCAGACGAAATTTCAGAGACAAGAAAGCGCCTCTCCGCCACATCGGGCACTACCCTTCACCGCTGCTTTCGCGGAATCGTTTACCTGCTTCAAAAAGAGCGAAATCCAAGTCCAAGTCTGAGCCAGACCGATTGATCTTCCAAGACAACCAAACGCTATCTTACCGCAATAATTCATTCCTCTTCTCCACTTCGTCTGCATCTGAACAGGGATTAGCACAAGGTGCATCAAGTCTGCATCAAAAATCAACAAAGAACTGCAGCTGGCGGTCTGCACGTCCATGCTTTCAACTGTTGTAGTCCTTTCAACGTTTCAAAGAAAGCACCAGACGCTGGTCTGTTCGCTGGATCAAGCCGTGTATTTGGCTTGAACGCTTTGACTATCAGTGCAGCAAGTCTTTGTTGAAAACTGCAGGCTAGATCCAGTTGTTTCTCAGAACAACTATTAGAGGGTCAAACCTCCAACGTACTGAAGCCCATCATTCATTCCTTGACCAATACTCTGACCTCCTCCTAAGCCTCTCGATCCCAGCCACAGTCATCACACACAAATTATCTCCTTCTCGACATTACTCAAGAAGCAACTCAAGAAGTTACTCAAGACAAAGTCGGCCTTGCAGCTTGGTCCGCTTGATCTCAAAAGTGACCAACCATGGTAACCGTTGCGTCTTTACTCAATCCTATGCCAGCTTCCTTTCAGCACGAAGCTAGTAGGTCTCCGACACAGAGCCCAGTGCCTCTGTACTCATCAACGATTCAACCAGTCAAGAAGCCCAAAATGTCAAAAGCTGCAGCAATCTTCGTAAAGGGCGAGCCGAAGGGTGAAGTCAACTATCCGCCTTTCGAATTGCAAGACATAGATGAGGCAACAGAGGCTGCGTACGAGGAATTTGACGTTCGGCCGGTAGGCGAAATCAGCGAGTATCCAAAACGTATTCCGTACAAGAGCGAGAAGAAGTCTTTCCAACAGAAGACCGGCAGGAGCGGCTTCGAAGGTATGAAAAAAATCCTTCATGCCGCGTTTGATGCACAAAAAGGCTGACCAATGATCTCAGTCTACCAGTACACGTTCAGAATGCCAAAAGATGACCGTGAGAAAGACCCACATACTGTGATGTGGGACTACAATGTTGGCCTCGTGCGTGTCACAGCTCTCTTCAAAAGCTTGGAGCACACGAAGGTAGCTTATCCCTTTTCTTTTGGATGTTCTTAGCGTGCCTAATCGTGTTTCTAGACCATGCCCGCGAAAGTCATGGCCGCAAACCCTGGACTTCGAGACATTTCTCACAGCATTACTGGAGGCTCTATTTCCGCTCAAGGTAAGCACCGTCCCGACAGGACATCGATGATTTGTGGTACTAATTCAATCAGGATATTGGGTACCATTTGAGGCGGCAAAAGCTGTGGCTGCGAGGTTCTGTTGGAAGATCAGATATGTCCTTGTGCCTGTCTTTGGACCAGACTTTGTTGCTATGTGCCTTAAACCCGATGAACCAGGATTCCAGAATCTGAGCGTCGGCAGCAGCATCATCCAACGATGCACCGAGAGAGCAACCATCATGCACGCACAGTCTCGAGAGTCCTCACTGGCTGTCAGTCCACGAACTCCCACGGCATTTGTCGACTTGCCCGTCTGGCCTCCAAAGTCACTGCGACCTAAGCCCAAGAAAGCGATGGATGAAGAGAGTGGCTATGGCACGGACAGCGAGAGAAGCGAGAACTATCGCGGCTCTCCCGACTCGTGCAACACTAGTGGCTGGACACCTGTGAATTCACCTTCACTGAAAGGCATGCAGCACTATCGCTTTCCACCACGAACCAATATCACCTCCACTCCTCGGGAGACCGTTACTTCTTACCCATTCCTACGAAATTTGAAAACAAAGACCAAGAAACGACCACTGCCTCAAAGCGAGGACACCTCCGATGACGAAGGCCCACCCACTTACTCTTCAGTGTATGCTCCGTCAACGCCAGAGCCTGTATACGCTCCTTCGACGCCAAAGCGAAGGAAGGTATCTGGGGCCATGACACCGGAGATGGCAGCACGCACGCTGCTAATGCTCAACATGGCAGATGCAACGCTTGGGGAACGCAAGGTGACGAAACGGCGTCGTGCTTCAGCATGATTAGTTTTTCGTACAATAAGGTGATGAATGCCTATGACTACATGCCTCCACGCCTTTATGTATTCCCATTGTCTTGTGTTTCGGGTTTTTGGTTTTTCCTGTCAATTCCTAGGCGATAGATTATATGAGGCAACTCAACCCCCAAAGATAATGAAACAAAACAAAATCATGAGTTGACGAAGAGATATGGGGATACATCGAATTAGAGCTGCACAAAGTGACTTATGTATTGATTGGCACAAGCAATTGACAGTTCCGTGGCTGAAGCGTCTCGAAGCTAGGTCATTGAATCCAATGATCAATAGCGCCAAAGTTCTGTGGCCTTCAAATGCCTTTTAAGTCGGTATATCAATCTCGGTCATCTGGCTTTCATTTGGCGGTAGGCCGTTGCAATTCAAAAGCATCCATGGGCAGGGGTGCTGACCCCTGAATGGGGTGGCTAGTGACAGGTGTCACAGGTCAGCCCAGCCCATAATGAAATATTGAAACCGAGACATGTCAAGCAATGAGATCCTTGATTAAACATTGATTTGTGTATACACCAAGAACAGTAAGCCAGGTAATTAGGTTGAGAGAATCAAGCTTGTTCACATCCTCCATCATCGTCATTGCCCGGTGAATTTCAAAAAGTCCTAGCGCGGATCTTCAAAATCCTGTTATCTCATCGAACCTCCCAGCAAGGTAGACAATAAACACAAACTTGCAAAACCTCCCATACACCATAAAACCCTTCGGCCAAAGTATGTACCTCACCTTCTTTCTGTGTCTTCTTGTGTTCACTGACTTTCAAGATGACTGACGCACCACCTCAGCTCGGAGAAATCCCGCAAAGCTCTCAGTTCAAAGTCCCAACATTGTCCTCAACTATGGACAACAACACCTCCAATGGAAATGTCCATGATGCCAAAGACAGCATCTATAACAGTCAGGTAGGACCTCCAGGATATCATATGTAGAGGTCGTGGCTAATACTTGGCTGTCGCAGTATTCCGATTGCTCGCGTGACTCTGGTCAGAATCATTGACTTGGACAACAGATGCTCAATCCGCTGCCAACACGATTCAAAACCACCCTGCTACACAGAGTGTGAGAGACGCTATCAACAATGGTCCCGTTGCAGACATGGCAAAGGACCAGCATGCGAAGACGACGTCAGAGTTCAGCAACTTAGCAAATTCACGCACTACTCCAGACCAGCCTGCAGCAACGGGACAACCTTTGACCCACTACCACTCCTTCTTCTACAATCTTCTAAGCGTGAGCGCTTCCAGGTCATCCTCTTCTGAGACTGAAGCTAATAGTACTAGTGGGAAAACCCGCGTGCTACCACGCTATCGTTTATCTCCATTGTCCTCTTCATCTTCGCTGCTCGGTATTTGCCTGCACTCCGTTGGACCTTCAAGGCCCTCTACATTGTGCTCGGAAGTAAGTTTGAGGAACTCGGTCCCTGAAGTTCAAGCTGACGTTACCCCAGTTACGGCTGCTGCCGAAGTAGCAGGCAAGCTTGTCCTATCTCAAGGCCTGACCTCATCGTTTCGACCCAAGAAATACTACACGATCCCAAGAGAAGCTCTTGAGTCTTCGCTGGAAGATTTTGAGCAGTTTATCAATTTCTTTGTGATCGAATTCCAACGCGTAGTGTTCGCCGAGAACGTCACAGCCACCATCGCAGCTTTCTCAGCATCCGTGTTGTCTTACTGGCTCATCAAGATCGTCCCACTGTGGGGCCTCTCACTCATCAGTGTCTCATGCATCTACCTCGGCCCCTTGATTTACATGACCAACAAGGAGCTTATCGATGAACACCTTAGCAATGCATCCAGCATTGTGAATCAACAGGCTGGACAAGTCCGTGATCTTGCAGGACATCACACCGCCCGTGCTCAGGAGACTGTTAAAGCATACGCTGGAGATTACAGCGCCAAGGCCCAAGAGTACATTGGCAGCGCTCGTGGCCGATCCACCTCCCCTGAAGTCAGCAGCTCCAAGCCGAGTTCGAATGCACCCATCAGATCCGAGCCCGGCAGCGAGCCCAAGTATGGTTCTTCTGACTTCCCTCATGCTCCTAAGCAAGAGCCAACCTCAGGGGCCACTTCTCACCAGGAGCAATATGAGAACTCTCAATTTGGTGGCCAGGCTGAGCCCGCTTACTAAATACGGCATGATAAGATACCGATCGGAGACATTCAAGCCTGAGTCTATGGTTGTGATGGAAATGCTGAAAGACGAGCATGGTGCGATGGGACGGAAATGGATAATGGAACGCAGTGTCAGATGTGTATGATCGCGGACAGAGACTGTCACTGGTACATGATTCACTGGGTTCAACCCTGATATTACTACTGTTCCCTCAAAAGGAATCAAAGCTACGAGCGTGCAGTTTATTTTTTACCAATAAGCCTGCTTGTGCACATAAAATGTTGCATTTCTTCCCTTGATCCTTATCCAGCCGCGTAATGTGCAGTGAGCAGTGACTTCTTCATGACGCAGTTCAATCTTTCTCCCCCTCTACGCTTCCTATAAGCAGATTTGCCTCTTCACGTCTGCTATTGGTGTTGTTAACGTTGCTAGAGTATGGATTCTTTTCGACACAAATGTTCGAAAAGCAATTGGAGCTTTGCCTATGTGCTACTTTGATACATCCATTTCTCTTACAGGTAACATGCATATTTCCCCGGAAGGAAAAAAATCCTGAGCAGCGACATGAGGCTGTATATACTTTGTCAATCTGTGGAAAGAGATGAATGAGTTGATAGGCTTAATTGGAAAGAGCAAAAAGGCACGTTTATAACTCATTCGGTGGGATGGGACTTAGTGGTGGGAGTTGGGGCATGGTAGTCAAAGCTGATCGAGGAGATTTGGTAAGGCATCTGGGGCATTGTGTATGTATGTTCGAAAGATGAGATATCTTTGAGCTGGAGCTCTTCTTCATTGCATCATAGGGAAGAGCATAAGAATATAGACGAAAATTGCGTGAGCAGTGTTGATCCATAAATGCAAGATTCGCTTATCATTGGTCTAATCAATATCATATACACCATAAGAGACGCAAAACGAACGAATGCATTTCGCCATGCCCGTACCAATTTGTAAAATGCGCCAGGCATAATAAAGCAACCGTTCAGTCAAAACCAGGCGGTCCCGAACCACCTCTCATGACCATACTTACCCTTCCACTCCTCTATCCGTTTCTTTTCATAGCATTGACCCGTCATGCAGCATGCAAAATCCGAATGCGAACACCTCAAAACCCCTCCCAACCTAGATCCCAACACAGGCCCATCCCACTTCACCCTGTCGTCCGAATTGGACTTGGCGGCCACGAGGTTCCAATGGAAACGCCCGCGGATGGCGTAGAGGGGGGGTTGCCAACAGAGAGAGAATTCAAACCAAGCCATCATACAGGGAGAGTGCAGATACAATCGTTTCGTCGCGCTTGCTGCCTTCCTTGAACTCGGCCATGTCGAGCGAGCCGTTTTCATCCTTGTCCATCATCCTGAAGATTTTGCGGACGCGCTTTTCCGGTGTGTCTTCGTCTGCGGGGAGTTTGACCATTGATCCAACCTGTGGATATGATGAGCCATTTTGCTTCGACGATCATGGGGGATTTCAGATTGTAGGTGCTCACCATTTTGTATATGGCTTCTACAATCTGGAGCATCTCGTCATAGGAGATCTTCCCGTCACCGTCAATGTCGTATAGTTGGAAAGCCCAATCCAGCTTATCCTCCATCTTCCCCCTTGATGTGACGCTCAGAGCGCATATGAATTCCTTGAAGTCTATTGAGCCGGACTTATCTGAGTCGAAGACATTGAATACGTAGTCCGCGAACGATGTCGGGTCGCCAAAGGGGAAGAATTGCTTGTAGATTTTCTGGAATTCCGCTTTTGTGAGCATTCCAGAGGGACAGTCTTTGAGAAACCCTTAGTGTAGACAGCCTTCGTCAGTGACGTTTTGAAGACAGATGGATTTCGAATCACCTTTATACCACTGTTGAAGTTCCTTCTTGTCGAAATGGGTATCTTTCTGCAATTGATCGAGTTCATCATGCGAGAGCTTAGATTGCCTATGAACATATGTCAGTACACCGCCGGTAGGAGAATTATCCAACTCAAAGTGGGCAAAGAATTCGGATGACATTAATGCATCCGCCTGTCATTTGGGATTAGATACCAAGGGCTCTGAAGTGATCTTCACTACCCATTTGCTGTTCAGACTGAATGCGTTATGTGCATCATCCGATCGCAATGGCGCCTGGTACATGACTTTCAGACATGCTGTGTATAGAGATTGGGCGTTGTGGCGACCAAGATAGCCGTGGGGAAATTCTAGAAGCGCAGGTCTCACCTATTGCCCATGTTGAGTGTGACTCTCGCCGACACTGGCAGCGGTCTTCGCCTTAGAGATTCAAGCTGCACCAGAGCAGGTCGTTGCCTCAGGAGCGAGGGCGACGTGAGATGTAGAGGCGACTTGATATGGTAAGAGCAGGCTCGAAGTCAAGGGCAGCTTGCATATAAAAGTATTACAAAGTAGACTTTACTGAAGGCAAAAGTGGTCGCAGGGGCTTCAGATGCAGTGACTATTTCTATAAGATGCTTATGAAGGTTTCCAAACAAGGGTGACCATTGTTTGCAGCGCTTGCAGCGGGGTTCCAGAATCACAGCCTTGGCGCCTGCTGCTAAAAACAGCTCTTCAAACTAAGTCCACTAAGGCAGGTACTCACTCTAGCTTGATATACGAGAACAGAACAGACGGGAGAGGCATGCCATCAAGAGAATGGACACCATAATCCAAAGTCAACTCGATCGCGTCGAAACCGCTCTCAACACCCTCATCGACTCAATCACAAAATACAACCCCTCCATCCCCGCAACCAGCGCCCTCCTCTCTGCAGACGACGAGCTCAACCGTGGGCTCAAACAACTCGCAATCCACCAATCCAACCATGCTCGTATACAACAGCTGCGTGGGAACATCGATAGGCGGAATGAGAATATAACATCTGCCATCACCACCCTAGCCTCTACGCGTGCGAATTTGCTGGAAACGCCTACATCCCTACCTGCGGAGGGTACGAGGAAGGTAAATTATACTGAGCTGCTGGATTATGCGAAGAGAATAGGGAAATACACTGTTCCGCCTACATATCGAGCTCCTGTGCCTGCGCAACCTGCGCCAGCGGTCATTGTCAATGGTAATGGCAACACAAATGGGATTGAGGTCGCAGCTAAGGAGGGCGAGGCTGCGGTAGAGGGAGATCGGGAGGGGAGGGGCGCTGGAGAGTTGGATGATGTGGAGAGAAACTGGCTTGATCCTCTAAAGCAGATGCCGTTTGTGCCGTGGGTAAGTGATCAAGTCATGCGGAGTGGAGCATTGGCAGAGATTCAGGCTATGGTGGAGAGGGGCGAGAATCCAGAAATCGTGCAGGTCTGCGAGACGGAGGAGAAGACCTCGGAGGAGACATTGACTGGTGATGCAATGGAAGATGTGCAGGGTGAGAGTGTAGCGAGGGCAGCGGGGGCGCCAGTAGTGAGGCAGGAAAGAAGGGAGGAGAAGCCGAAGGTCTTTGGGGGTTTGGACCTTTATGATCCTGATTCGCCTGACGAAGAATAGCAATTAATAAGTTCGCGGTGGTTATATAAGAACAATATTCAGTGGCTTTCCATGATCAATTAAATAAAAATTTCAAGTACAAAGATTCAATAGCGAGGCCTTCCACAATTCTTCGCAGAGAGGTAGCCATAGTGTGGCACACAAGCTACGAAGTTCCGAGGATCGACAATGCTCTCTTACATGCATGTAAATTAATTGTATGACAGAGCAAACCATCATCCAAGGCCTTGCTCCTCAGGGGCGGAGACGTCAACGAGTGACATTCAAGAAGGAACAAGGAGGAAAGGTTCGTGCGCAAGGCTGTAGAAGGAATTTGAAAAGGGGCTTAGATAGGCTTCAAAGGTTTCGCCATATTCAAATGTATCTTGCGGTCCTAGAAGACGTTGGAAGTTTTGAGACACTGACGAGCTCACACGCTTGAAACGTGATATTGATAAAGCATAATCCATGCTTTCGCGGCAGATCAAGCCCAAAAGACCATAGCTTTTCCTTCCAGCGACAATAAGTAATATCTCGCATGAGGGCGAAACACATTGTAATGTTTGAGATGTATCATGGATAGTATAACTGCGTTTCTGATCCTCAAACTGATTTATACCTGTCCATACCAGTCCGGTCAAGGAGGCTGTCCCACGGTGGACAGCTACCTAGAGGGTGAGGACCAGCTTCTTACCGCTCAAGCCTTTTTTGTGGATGTCCAGAGCCTTTTGTATGGCAGCAACACCCCCATCTATCTTCTCGATGGCCGGGCTTGGTATGTACGTTTTGTTTGCCAGAGAATTTTCCAGCCAATCGTTGAAAAGCCACCTCCCGAAATCCTTCGAGTCCGATACTATCCTCGCTGCGTATGTAGTTACAATTTCTACCTTTGGGGGTTTCTTGGCATCCTCAGGATATGGGATCGTAAGACATAGCTTACCACCGCCAAAGGTCTCCAGAATTTCTGCGCACTGTGGGGCACTGCCGTGCTCTGAGATGGCGTCGTATGCGAAGGCTATCTCTTCACTGGAAGACTTCAGTGATTGGATGACGTTCTTGACGACAGAAGAATCGTTATAATCGAATGTCTCCTGGGCGCCGAGCTTCTTCACATGGTCCGCGTGGCGTGGACTGCATACACCGTAGACAGTATATCCGAGTGATTTGGCGATCTGGACAACAGCCGTACCGACAGAGGATGAAGCACCCCAGACTAAGAATGCACCTTGGTCCTTAGCAGGTGAGCGCGAAATTCCAAGGGCGAGGAAGATGCCAACAGCAGCAGTTGCAATAGACATGGGAAGGATGGATCCCTCTTCAAAGCTCGTTGAATTGGGAAGCTTGGCGAGTCCACAGTCTTTCACAAGACAGTATTCCTGGAAAGCCCCATTGTCGGGATCTTTCGAGCTCAAGGCATCGGCAAAGCCTGTGACCCTGTCCCCTTTTTTGAAATGGGTAACGCTGGATCCGACCTCCTCGACTATGCCGGCTACATCGCTACCTAGAATTGCAGGATACGACTCGATGAAATCCCCACTCGCCTGCATCTTCCAGTCAACGGGATTTGTAGCCACTGCCGCATTCTTGACCAGGCAATCGTCGGGTCCTGGCTTTGGAATTGGGCGCTTCTCAATGGTAAGCTGAGCCTTGGGCTCTTTGAGGATCGCTGCTTGGTTCGACATTAATCTTGCGGATTTCGAGACTATGATTTTGATTGATGCAAATTCGATTACCAACTGGTGGTCTGCGTATGTCGACGAGGGAACTCGCTCAAACTATTTGCGGGACCTCGGATCTTCGAGTAAGATGACATCAGTGTGCCGGGAAAACACCTTGCCCTTTGGACCTGAAAGATTGATAGATCTCTGTTCAGCAGGCTTGGAAGATGATTTTTGACCATGTAGATGGATATTCTTCCGACCATATCAAAATCTGGGATGGTATTTATTCATCCTTCGAGGGCTAAATGTCAGAGTCAGTTGATGACCTCGTCGCAGTCGTCTCGTGCACAGATATGGGGTTAAAATCCAGACTAGATAAAGTCTTCGATTCCATGTATCTGCGTTATGTGATTTCATAGGTTTGGAGATCTCGCAACGGCCACTCATTTCGAGACCTGGCCTGCCTATCTACCATGCTTGTGGTTTGGCAACTACCGTAGGTCAGCTTGCCTCCGCGATTTAAAGCTCAATGCACTACCTAAGTAGGATCGTGGTAGAATCACGTTATTTGTTGTCTCGACCTGCTATGTCAAATGAAACCTGCAAGAAATGTTTCTGAAGCTCATGAATGCTGCGATTGCACGCGCTAATAAGCTTACATTCGAGGAAAGAAGCAATGAGTTGCGATGGGTCCCGTTAACCTTGAGAAAAGAGAACATTCCATGCGAACACCGAGCCAGATGTTGGACTGAATATACAAGTTTCTGCAAATACACAACAAAAGCTGACTAGCGGCTCGTTCATAAAGAAGGCTACTGCTGAAAATCCTTGTAGGCTTGATTCCTCAACAGAGACTAACAGCGAGTACATAAAACTTCACCGAGACGAAACATTTCCTTTGGTGAGCATGTAGTCGATATTGCAGTTGCACAAATCATGAGTGGTTGGTGGATGTTTTGCATCGAAGGATGGGACGCGCTCTTCCAAGCTTTTGATAGAATACTGTAGGGCTGATTAGCTCCAGGGGGCACATGAAACAGAGCCCCCCCTCCCCGTCGACTCGCCATACCCTCTTTCGTACTGACATTCAGTCCATAGTCTCTCATTTTACCCATTTAGAGCGGTGTCACTCATTACGAAAGGCAGGAGCAGGTCCCCGCCTCAACAAAGGCCAGCTTCACTCTCTCAGCTGGCCTCATTGTTTACTCTCTTTCTTTTCATTCCAGAGTGTTGCCCTTGGATCCCATGGTGGACGACCACCCTCGATCCTTTGAAACACCCACACTACTCCTGTCCACACTTCGCGTATCATAGACATGGAGGCTCAAGAGACACAAGAAATAGAAAATGCTGAGATCGCTTCTGGCGGCCAAAGCAATAGCCGACACTCCTCTGAAACTATCGATGGCCCGCTGCCAACAGATTCAATGGTCACCGTGAGACTTTCGGACTCGCCTGTGACAACTATATTGGACATTTCTACTGATGATCACACTGCGGAGCAATCTCTGGAACACGAGCAGGCAGATGCTCAACAACAAAACCCTACTGTACCCACAGATTCTATAAGTACTTTACATGATAATGCTATCATTCTCGAAGAAGACAAAGAGGAATTTCCCAGAGAATCGATGGCTTCCATGATAAGCATTGTGGAGGATGAACCGTCGATATCGACCTCGGGCACCATCCGCTCAAGAAGTGATAGTTCTGGTACCCTTTCGTCTACAGGTAGTGCTCAGGTTGATTGGGACGAATTGGAGAAAAGCGAAGAGCAGGCACCTCGAGACGAAGGGTCTGATGAGGTATGATCCCAAGCATTCAGCTTCTAGTATGGGTATATCACTGAAATTGCACCAAGTCCACCGCGTTTCTGCTTGCCCGATTAGAGCAGGAGAACAACGCTCTGGCGACCAACCCGAAAGCCGCTCTTGCACGAGCCCGATCACGGAAGGGAACCAAAGCTCGACCTCCCTCCATTCAACATCTCAAAAAACTCGTCAATGAGCCAACGAAGCCTTCCTTGCGCTATTCCCTTGTGCCTGATCCTCCACCTATGACAGAACTAGAGTTCTGGGCAGCCCTAGTCAATGACTATCCCCAGACCGCGCAGAGGCTGCCAACCCTTACGTCTAATAAAATTAGAGGGGGCATTCCACCGCCTTTGCGTGGGGTTGTGTGGATGAGCATTGCTGGATCCCGTGATCCACTCCTGGAGTCCGAGTATGACAGACTATTGGGCGAGACCAGCCCATACGAGAACTTGATTGGTAAGGACATCGGCAGAAGCTTTCCCGGGATTGAGATGTTTCGAGATCCTTTGGGAGATGGCCAGCAGATGCTCGGAAGAGTACTGAAATGCTTCAGCTTATACGATCATAAGATTGGATATTGTCAAGGTCTTGGCTTTGTGGTTGGTCCTCTGCTGATGCACATGGGAGACATGGAGGCATTCTGTGTTCTTGTCCGGTAAAGGCACAACACTCCTACATCCTATGGTACATCTACTAACGCGAAGGTAGCTTGATGGAGCATTACGACCTCCGATCATGTTTCTTGCCAGATCTTTCCGGCCTCCATCTTCGGATATATCAATTCCAAAACCTGTTGTCGAAGCATTTACCATCGCTCGCAGCCCATCTTGAGAGCCTACAGATAGAGCCGCTATATGTATCCCAATGGTTTCTCTCATTCTTTGCGGTCACATGCCCGCTACCCATGCTCCTGCGGATATATGACGTGATCCTGACCGAGGGAGCTTCAGAAACACTAATGCGTGTAGCATTGTCACTCATGCGGAGGAACGAGAGCAAGATAATGGCTTGCACCGAATTGGAAGATGTGATGAGTCTTCTACTTTCGCGGGCATTGTGGGATACTTATGGCAGCAATGCGGACGATTTGGTCAACGACTTTGTGGGACTGACAGGTCTAGTCACCCGAGAACGCCTGGAAACGCTCGAAGGAACCTTCAAGGACACTGGCAATGAAGACGTTGTGGCAAAAAGCGCTTCATTACCCAACGTCCAGGCTGCTGCATCAAGGTTCCTCGGGCGATTCTGGACAGGATCGAATTCTATCGCTAAGGTCACTTCGCCAACCTCGAGTTTGGGCGTAGGAGCGCCCTCTCGACCTTCAAGCTTTCTCATAAGAACGCCATCAAAACAGAGTATGGCATCTACTCTCAACTCTATTGAGAGCTGCGAAAGCCAGCTCAGCACAGCGTCAACGGATGCTACAGCAATGTCGAGAAATTTGTCCGCTGACAGCACCCCAGTCAAATCTGTGGCTTTCAGCAACAGCACCTCGTCTACAGGAGTCTCTAGTCAAGACCGGGATCTTCATAGCCAAATCGAAGACTTGCTGACTGCGCTTAGCGACATGCAGAGAGCGCAGGCTGTTCTCTCTGCTGAGCTACAAAAAGAACGCGAAGAGCGAGAAGAAGATCGCATAATAGTGCAGCGTTTCGTTGAGCTGACGAAGAACTCTGCTTCTCTGGATGCCATTCCAGAAGGCAAGACTCATCACGCTCGTACGACGTCACAAACCTCCATCGTGATAGAGGATGGACATGACTCCCTTGTAGAATTAGCGGAACACTTCAGCCCTCAAAGCGAAAAAAGATCTTCGGTGATTCAGCAAAGTAAGCATGAAATGCGAGATGAATTGAAGCTCTGGAAGGATCAATACGATGTCGAAGCAACAAGATCAGCAGACTTGACTCGCCAACTTGCGGACGAGAAAGCCGAGAACGCTCGTATCATTGAACAATTCCGAGACATGCGGACACGCATGCAAGAAGCGCATCAAGACAAGCAACGGCTGGAAAAGACGCTTCAGGACATGAAGAGTCGGAGGTTTTCCACCGATAGCGAATTTGAGTCCGCACCTCCTACTCCAGTCGATGTGGCACCTTCGGCAGGCGGTCTTCGTGAGCTCAAGCTCGGAAGATCTGGTTCGATTCGCTCGAGTACATTGCCAGTCCAATCCTTCTCGAAGCGTTCGAGCAGCCTTGGCATTGCGACAGTCCTGGCGACTGAGGACCACAAGCCCCCATCTGACGAAACCCTCTTGCTTGAGCTTGTCAACGCAAAGACAGCAGAAGCAGTTGCGAAACAGGAATGCGAAGAGGCGAAGGCCAAGCTCGACTCGTTACGGAAGATGATTGGTGGGGGACCCGTAGCTGGAGGTTCTAGCCATCGACCCAGTGCTAGCGAGGCTTGTATCCCAACAACGCCCGCTACTACTACGACAAGGCCCCTGATGACTCCAAAGATGGCCCCTCCATCAGTGACTTCAGCTGGTGGATTTTTTAGTGGATGGGGAAAGAGAACGGCCTCCAATCCTGCTGTTACCGGGTTGCCAGCAGAACCTTGATGATGATATTGTTTTTTTGTGGGGCTCTAGGGATGAACGACTAATCTTGTGTAGCTTGGAGTCAGGTGTTGGAGGATTTTTTGATACCATGCAATAATGCGAGGAAGTTGCTGGATAGTATCTTACAATGCTATGCTAAGTCACCTTCAATTCATGTCCTCAACCGCATATTTTTCATCTGTCCGCCAAAACCAGATAATTACTGTGTCCATTCCCGGTCTCGACCGCATGCGATGCATAGCCTCCTCTCATACTTCATCTCCAAGTCAATTTCGTCCCAATCTACGCACGCCTCAGAAGGCTGGAAGGCTTTTGTTTTCGACGTATTTAATCACACAGCTAATTATCAGTTGTATGTGTGCTAGTCCAATGCTGTTCTAGGATGTCTCCAGTACTCCTCTACTCACCTTTTTCGGCTCAATTACTGCGTAGTATTGACCTTTATGTGAATGCATACACCTTTCTCATCTGCAACCCCATCATATCGCCCGCCCATTGAATTACAAGATATACCTCTATGCAACCTACTTGAACAGCACGGCACACGCCAATCGTTGACCATGCTCTTTGATGGTATCAATCTGGTTTTCAATACTCCCAATCTGCTCTTCCACACACATCTCGAATGCCGCAGTCGCAGGTTCAATGGCAAGCTACTTAGCATCGCCGCGCCTTTTCTGCAGCTACGCCCCTTTCCTGCGTATTACTACTGTTGAGCCTCCGCCTAGTAGCATAAATAAGCGTATCTTCATGTAGAACTACCGCCTCATGAATCCGTCCCATCTCTTTGTGACTTAGGTATTGCGATCAACCCAATTGAACGACCGTCCCACCATCAGTATCCTTAACGATGCACAAATGGGCGTGTAGCGAGGCTTGAGATGAGAGGTCAGGTCAGAGGCCGAAGCAAGTGCCGACATCTGCCGGAGGCACCAAAGAGGGATCGCCAGCCCCATTCAATGATGATCTCCACGTTGCTATCCGCCAACCAGCACTCTGGAACCTATTTTAGCCAGTGTCATTTACCCCAGATCCCTCGGTTGCAGCCTTGATATTGGACCTCTCAGCTCCTGGTAAGATGCCGCTGTCGCGTCCCGGAGATGTCAACCCCACAATCTATCAGTCTACCAACGCTGGTGACGGGAGGCGCTAGAGCTATTGGGGGACCTGGGGAAGCTGACATTATGTACCTCCAGTTGATATTAGGATGAGGCGTAAACGTGAAATACATTACATAGGCAGGCTTTCAACCCAATGCTTTGTTGTTTACCAATTCTATTTACCTCTTTGCTTTCCTGATTTGTCATTACTTCGAATCATTTCACTGCATGTCTGCAGCCGTAAGCACTTACCTACCTTAGATTTGTACTACCTCTTATGCACGGAAGTGGTGGGAGCATTATGCATTGATCCTGCAGCTGCAACCTTCACCGACTCCTCCCAGCAGAAAGGTACACCTCTTCAAAATCTTAAAGAAAAGCCCTACCCACGTCAACAGACGCGGTTGAGACAACAAAGTTGCCCAGCATCGGCTTCAATCGCCCATCATGGAGATGAACTATGATGAAAATGTGAGCTGACCCTTGCGTTGTTGAAGTCTACGTGTAGGTAGTGTATCCGTGACATAACATTTAACAATGTCCGCAGACGCTTCACCAGCTGGAGGAGGAGCTTCAGGTCGAGATCGTGCCAGGCACCGAGATCATGGCAGATATTGGCAGCCACCATTTTGTCAAGTCCAATACAAGCTCGCATAGAGTGCTTGTGCCACAACCGTCCGATGACCCTCACGACCCATTGAATTGGAGCACTTTCTGGAAGTTCTCCACCTTAGCATGTGCTACCGCTGCTACATTTGTCCAAGGCATGGGTCCTTTGGCTCTGGCACCCATGTTCCCACAATTGATACAGGCTTTCAATTCAAATTTGGCAGATGTGATACAATTTACTGGTGTGGCTATTTTGGTCCTTGGCTTCAGCAATTTTATCTGGTATGCAACATGTGTCTCGATGAGGGATTTTACTGTAAATTCGACTGACGTTCTAAGGGTGCCACTGAGCACGTCATTCGGCCGACGCCCTGTCTATCTTGCATCCCTGCTCATCTGTTTTGGCAGCGCTATCTGGAGGGCAAGAGCTCAGACTTATGGGAGCTTCATGGGTGCCTGTGTGCTCAATGGGATTGCAGCAGGACCAGCTGAGGTAAACCAGTTTCACGGTGTCGACGATCTATCTGCTGATGGTGCTTTTTCAGACCATTCAACCTAATGTCATTGCTGACGTGATGTTCTTACACGAGAGAGGAACCTATCAGACACTTTATTTTGCATTCTACTTTGGCTCCCTTATGGTGAACATCGCTTGCTGCTGCATTAGAGGCATCTCGTGCTTACGCGCCTGCAGGTTGGCCCTATCATTGCCGGTCCAATGGCCGAGTACGCCGGTGCCAACAATACAGGTTGGCGCAACTTCTGGTGGCTCAACGTAGGGTTAATCGGCGCAACCTTCCTCGCGTGTCTATTTGGATTTCCAGAAACAAAGTGGCATCGCATGCACCCTGATGAGTTACGGCGGATTCAATCCGAGGCTGCCCTGAAGAATGGACATCAGAAGGTGGCTATCGAGAACATTTCCGGCTCTGATATTGAAAAGACTACTTCTCCCGTGCTTCCCGATCTGTCTCATTCCACCACCGCTCAACGAGATCCATGGCTCGGCAAGGGAAGCCCAAGCAAGCAGCAATGGAAAATATTCCAAGCCAATCCTCACCCATTGAGAAGCATATTGCTGGATCTCTGGCTTCCATGGAAGCTATTCGCGTTTCCAATTGTTGAATTCGCCTCCTTCGTCGTGTCGTGGAGTGCCTCTTGCTACTTGACTGATAATTTACTACAGACTCAGGCGTTCGCCGCTCCGCCATATGGGTACTCGCCGTTGACCATCGGCTTCTTCAACTTCGCTGTTTTGATAGGAGCTATAATCGGCTTGGTCACCGCAGGGCCGCTGAGTGACTGGATCAGTATGAAACTTACCAAGCGGAATAATGGCATCAGAGAACCTGAGATGAGATTACCTACTATGATCCCGTACTTCATTCTAATGTTGATCGGTAACTTTATAACAGCGTTCGGATGGCAAAATGGTTGGAGTTGGAAGGTCAGTCTCTCGCCCACAATTACGGTGTTTTGGAGGAAACCTAGAGTTAGCGTACTAATTCTCTACATTCAGATCATTGTGATCATCGGCTGGACTTGCACAGGTATCCAAGTTGCAGCTCTACCCGCCATCGCATCAACATACGCCATTGACTCATATAAGCCGGTCTCTGGATCCATATTTGTAAGCGTCACGGTCAACAAAAACCTATGGGGCTACGGCTTTTCGAAGTTCATTAGCCAATGGGTCGTCTCAAGTGGATACGTTCCACCAATCATGACGAACATGAGCTTGATGTCGCTGTGGTGTCTTTGCGGGATAATTTTCTGGTTCTATGGGAAAAAGTTCAGGGTTTGGACCAAGAATAGTAAGGTGCATCACATGTGAGACAAGGCTATGCGGGGGGAGTTGATCAGGCTTCGTAAGCTGTTGGCGAAGGAAGGCGCTATAGGCTTCGATTGAGCTATACAACCTCAACTTCAATAGTAGTAGAAATACTGTGACATCTGAAGTGAGAATCTGGCTCCAACTACATCGCTAAGTTCGTCCAGATGTCTGCATTGTTACAATTTACAGTACCCTCGCGAGCCTCGGAAGCATCGAAAGTGATTGGACGACTCCCGTAGGGCTGATTTCAAACTAGGCCTTTCAAGGCTAGTGAGGTGTAGGAACATTGAGCGCGCGACTACAGCCGAGTTTACTCCATGAGTAAACAGAGCCACCGAGAACCGCCAACAACACGTCCGGCTCTCCACACATTGTCGACGACTGGCGCTCGCTGTCTCTTTCATTAGGCGTGGTCGGTGTTAGTCCTACAATTGACTGATAAGAACTCCGACATCATCTAGACAATCAATTGCGCCCAACATGGACTCGGACATCGAGGACTCGGTGTTTGATTATGGAGATGGCTCAGATTTCTCTCCTGCAATGGTAATAATTGATGTTTGTCCCACGCAACGAACAAAATCTGACTATTTTGATCACTAGAAGCCCAAAGCCAAAGCCGCAAAGGCGACAGCTCCAAAAGCAGCTAAGCCTGCCCCCAAAGTAGCTTCTAAGAAGACAGCAGCGCCGAAAGCCGTACCCAAAAAGATGTCACAGACGACTCTGAAAGCAAAACCGGCCGCCTCGAAGAAGCGACCGAAACCAGACTCTGAAAATGACGATTCAGATGACGAGAATCCTTCACTACATGACAATTCACTCCTCTCAAATACCCCACCTAGTTCAAAGAAGCAAAAGAAGGCCCCCAGAGCAAAGAAAATGGGTGCAAAGCCTCTGCGAGAGGTCGAGAATGAGGCCATCAGGGAGGCCATAGACGCGTCAATGGTCTTCGATGGCGCAGATGACGAGCCGGATGCGAAGCCCAAGAAAGGCTCCAAGGCGACGGAGACGTATCAAAAGCTCACCCAGCTCGAGCATATCATCAAGCGACCGGATACCTATATTGGCTCCGTCGAAGCCCAGGAGAAGCAGATGTGGGTGTACAATAGTGAGCTGGAATCCATGGTGAACAAGACTGTCACCTTCGTACCAGGTCTTTATAAAATCTTCGATGAGATCGTGGTTAACGCTGCGGACAACAAGCAGCGAGACAAGAATATGGATGCTGTCAAGGTTAGCATTGATCGAGAAAACGGAGAGATTAGCGTCTACAACAACGGCCGCGGTATACCCATCGAGATACACGAAAAGGAGAAAATCTATATCCCAGAGATGATCTTCGGACATCTACTGACATCTTCAAACTACGACGACGATCAGGCAAAGGTCACAGGAGGTCGCAATGGCTACGGCGCGAAACTTTGTAATGTGTTCAGTACCTCGTTCACCCTCGAGACTGCAGACTCGAAAACGAAAAAGAAGTACACCCAGACTTGGACTGAAAACATGAGCAAAATGGGCAAGGCTTCTATTGTCGCGAACAAGAGCGACGATTATACCAAGATTACATTCAAACCAGATTTTGCAAGATTCGGTATGCGCGGTATCGATGATGACTTCGAGGCCCTGGTGAAGCGCAGAGTTTATGATTTAGCCGGAACCAGCAAGGGCGTCAAAGTGTGGCTAAATGGCGAGAGGATCAAGGTCAACAACTTCAAGAGATATATGGAGATGTACACCAAGGCTATAAAGCAGGAGCGAGGCGGCGAGGCGGCGAACGACACCTCCGACATCATCACAGACAATCCCAATGAGCGGTGGGAAATTGGATTTGCGGTGTCAGATGGTACCTTTCAACAGGTATCATTTGTGAATTCTATTGCTACGACTTCTGGAGGTACTCATGTCAACTATATCGCGGATCAAGTCTGCGCAAAATTGTTGGAAATCGTTACGAAGAAGAAGAACAACAAGGCCGCGGCTCTCAAGACTAGCCAAATTCGGAATCACATCTTTCTCTTTGTCAACTGCTTGATTGTCAACCCTGCATTTACATCTCAAACTAAGGAACAATTGACTACGAAGAGTAGTCAGTTTGGGAGCAAATGCGTCGTAAGCGATGACTTCCTCAAGAAGATCGCAAAGACCGAGGTCGTCCAGAATATTCTACATTTTGCAGAGCAGAAGGCAGATCAAATCCTCAAGAAGAGCGATGGGAGTCGTCGAAATCGTATGGACAACCCCAAGCTCACGGATGCCAACAAAGCTGGTACCAAAGACGGCTTCAAATGTACCTTGATTCTTACTGAAGGAGACTCGGCCAAGGGACTGGCAATAGCTGGCCGATCTGTCGTTTCTCCCGATCTCTTTGGCGTCTACCCTCTCCGGGGTAAGCTACTAAACGTTCGCGATGCATCCATTGATCAGATCGCAAAGAATGCCGAGATTCAGAATATCAAGAACTTCATAGGTTTGAAGCACAAGACAAGTTACACCGACTGCAAGAGCTTGCGGTACGGACACATAATGATCATGACCGATCAAGATCACGATGGAAGCCATATAAAAGGGTTGCTTATCAACTTTTTACAGGTTCAGTTTCCTAGTCTTCTAAAGATTCCAGAATTCCTTGTTGAGTTCATCACACCTATTGTCAAGGTCTACAAAGGTGATCCCAAAAAGCCCAAGCAGGCTCAGACCTTCTTTACCATGCCTGAGTATGAAGCTTGGAAAGAAGTACACAAGGAAGAACGCGGCTGGGAACACAAGTACTACAAAGGATTGGGAACAAGTACGACAGAGGAAGCCCAGGTGTACTTCCGTGACCTTGACAAGCATTTGAAAGAGTTTCACACCATGCAGGATAGCGAGGTCGACCTTATCGATTTGGCTTTTTCGAAGAAGAAGGCAGATGAGCGGAAAGAATGGCTTCGACAGTTTAAGCCGGGAACTTACCTCGATCACTCGGACAAATTGGTCTCGTATACCAATTTTATCAACAAAGAGTTGATCCTCTTCAGTATGGCGGACAACTTACGCTCTATTCCTTCGGTAGTGGACGGCCTGAAACCTGGACAACGAAAAGTCCTGTACACGTGCTTCAAACGCAATCTGAAGAAGGACATGAAGGTCGTCGAACTCGCAGGTTCCATTTCCGGACTCACAGCCTACCAGCATGGCGAAACATCCCTTCAAGGCACCATCGTCGGCCTTGCCCAGACCTTCGTAGGATCCAACAACGTCAATTGCCTTGAGCCTAGCGGTAATTTTGGCAGCCGTCTTCAAGGAGGAAGTGATTGTGCCAGTGCTCGTTACATCTATACGCGCCTCTCTCCGTTCGCTAGGAAAATCTTCCATGCAGCTGATGAGCCTCTTCTCACCTACAATACCGATGACGAGCACACGATCGAGCCAGAAGTCTATGTGCCAGTCGTGCCGATGGTCTTGATCAACGGCGCTGACGGTATAGGCACTGGTTGGAGTTCCTCCATCCCCAACTACAACCCGGAGGACATTGTAGATAACCTCAAACTCATGATGGCTGGTGAAGAGATGAAGCCAATGACGCCTTGGTTCCGAGACTTTAAGGGCACTGTCACTCAAATGGCTCCGGATCGATACAAATTCAGCGGAATCATTAAGCAGAGTGGTGATAACGAGGTCGAGATCACTGAACTGCCAGTACGGATGTGGACGCAGGACTTCAAGGACAAGATCGTAGAGATCATCAAGGCGGAGAAGCAGCCTTCTTTTATCAAGGACTATGACGACTACAACACGCACAAAGATGTCCATTTCGTCATCAAAATGGAAGACAAGCACATGAAGCTTGCGCTCGAGGAAGGTCTAGAGGAGAAATTCAAGTTGACCAAGTCTATTGCTACATCGAATCTTGTTGCATTCGATGCTGAGGGAAGGATCACCAAATACGCGAGTGTGGAGGATATCTTGAAAGAATTCTATAACCTCCGTATCAAATTTTATGAGAAGCGAAAGGTGAGCTCCTTTTTGTGACCAAGTATTTGTGGTAATGCTGACCCCGTACAGGCATACCAGTTGTCGGAAATGCACCGAGAGCTTGAAAAATTTACAAATCAAGCGCGTTTCGTACAAATGATCATTGATGGGAAGCTAGTTGTCTCTAAAAAGAAGAAGATGGTCTTGGTCCAGGAGCTTAAGGAGAAGAATTTCAAAGCCTTCCCCAAGAAGTCAGACGCTATTAAGGAAGGAGAGCTGGCACCAATCGCTGACAACGATGAAGAGGAGGACGAAGACGTTGAGCTTGGTGCTGCCGCATATGACTACCTTCTGGGCATGCCTATCTGGTCGCTTACCAAAGAACGCGTTGAGAAATTACTAAAACAGGTCGGCGATAAAGAGCTCGAGATTGATGTCTTGATTAAGCTAACGAAAGAGGACCTGTGGACAAGGGACTTGGATGAATTCATTGCCGAATGGAGATTCCAGCTTGAAGATGAGAACAAGCGTCAGAAGAAAATAACCAACATGGGTCGACGTGCTTCAAGCAAGCTCAAAATTGCAGCCGGCCCAGGTGGTCGCAAACGCAAGAACGAATCAGACGACTCGGACTTCGGAGGTGTAGCTCCTAAGACCAAGAAACCTGCTGGGCCAAAGCCCCCCAAAGTGGTCGGTGGCATGCTGTCGTATCTAGCCCCAGAGCCAAAAAAGAATCCTTCGAAGGCTAAAGCCACATCAGCTATAGCAAAGACTGCGCAGCGGACGCTTGATCTGCTCGGGCCTATCAAGAAGGAGCCTGCTAAGGCCGAGAACGCAGAGCCCGACGTATGGATGCAATTAGATGCGTCAGGGACTGATAACCCAAGACCTGCAAAAGCTAAGGCAAATGTCGCGAAGAAAGCTGCCCCGAAGAAGACAATAGTCTCTGATGACGATGAAATCGACGCAATAGTTTCCCAGAAAGCAGCGCCAAAGAAGAAACTCGACTCTGATGACGACGAAATCGACGAAGTTGTCGGACCTACTGCAGGACGTGCAGGGCGTGCAGCGGCTCAGAAGCCTGTCAAATACAAAGTCATGAGTGATTCCGACAGCGACGATATGGACTTCGATGTCGGCAAGATGGTCAAAGGCATTGGCAACTCATCTACAGAAAACGCTAGACCGCTGTTCACTACCTCGTCCCGGCCGAGCAGCAGTGCCGGTGTCCCTACAAAGAAGCCGACAACCTCGAAGGCCGCAATAAATCAAGATGACTTCGATGACACCAATTACTCAATGCTCGCACCGACGACGAATGGCAAGGGTCCTGCACTAACCGCTAGAAAGGGCACTATCTTGTCCGACACAGAAGAAGACTCATTAGACTCCCTCGACGACATGTTACCCGCTCCAAAAGCCTCCAAACCCAAACCCCCTACCAAAGCAGTGCCCAAAGCCGACCCGAAGCCAAAAGCAGCAGCTAAAGCCCCAGCTAAGGCGAAGGCAGCTCCCAAGCCCCCAGCTCCCAAACCCATGCCCCTCAGCCCAGCCGCGAAAGCCTATGCAGCGAAGAAGGCTAAGCAAGACAAATTAGCCAGGGAGGAGCTATCAGAGGACGAGGTGGCAGCTGTAGCTAACGAGATTATGGATGTTGACGAAGACGATGAGGACGACGTACCAGCTGCGAGAAGACCTGCTAGGAGAGCGGCGACGGCACCGAAGAAGAAGTGGGTTATTAGTGATGATGATGAGGAGGATGAATTGGATGAGGGCGAGACAGCGGATTTCGAGGGGGGGGATAGTGATGATTGAGGGGGAACTGGACTGTTGATACAGACATACGTACTCTTGCGATTGTGGATTTTATTTATGCTACGTTTGGATAAAAGGGGGGAAGCCTGCTGCTGGAGGGGCGTGGCGTTGAACATGGTTATGAAATGCAGATTTTTCGTTTCTTTGAATATACGTGACGTGCGTTTACAAAGGGGGCTGGTTTTGTATATTATTGTTGCCATGCGTTGTATTACGTGCATAGAATAAATACTGAAAAGTTGGATGGGAAAGGTGTAGAAGCCATTGCAAACGTGGTTTCGATGCTTTATTGCCAATGATTGTATGGAGACTTCTGTAATTCACAGTTACGCCCGCAGCTATTGCAATATGTCTATCGTCCGCCGGGGGAAAGAAAGTAATTAGAGGGTAATATAATTCGTCATCTTAAGAGGCCGTAATAAAGTACAGTATATCGGTGAACAACATCCTCAACCAAATAATAAGACCATCATTGCCAATGTAATGGCTAGATCTATCCTAATACAATATCTTAACTATCGCCCGTCGTAACAAGTATCCAGAAGGTATTATTATATATCTTATCTTACTCTTAATAAAACAGCAGTGTATTCGTATACAATATACTCGACCAAACCTTAAAAACCATCATTGCTAATACGACGGCTTTGTAGCTTTCGATATAATATCATAATCAGCGGCCGCCGTTTAAAGTACTTATAAGATAGTGTTAAATTCCATCCCGCTCGTAACAAAATAGTAGTATATTCGTGTACAAAATGCTCGACTAAACTCTAAAACCATCATTACCAATATAATGGCTAGATCTATCCTAATGCAATATCTTAACCATCGCCCGTCGTAACAAGTATCCAGAAGGTATTATTATATATCTCATCTTACTCTCAATAAAATAGCAGTGTGTTCGTATATAATATGCTCGACCAAACCTTAAAAACCATCATTGCTAATACGACGGCTTTATAGCTTTCGATGCAATATCATAATCAGCGGCCGCCGTTCAAAGTACTCATGAGATAGTGTTAAATTCCATCCCGCTCGCAACAAAATAGCAGTATATTCGTGTACAAAATGCTCGACCAAACTCCAAAACCATCATTGCCAATGTGATGGCTATATATATATTGATGCACTATCGTGTCCATCGTCCGCTGTAAAGGGTATCCATAAGGTATTATCATATTCCCTGTCGCTCTTAGCATATGAGTACAACCTATACATACCATTCATCCAGTTCCAACATGTCATAGATCGTTGCTCTCATTGCCAACCGTATCTCCAATTGCGTCTCGGGTCGTTGTCATTGTATTGTCCAGCATGATATTGAGACTGATGCTGCTCCTGGACATGAGGCGGAGATGGCTGTGCATCCCACCATTGGGCATGAGCCCTCAGGATTCGACAAGGAGTGCGCCCTTGTCCTGCATAGTAGCAGCCATTCTGGTAGAACTGACAACGATGGCAAAAAGGACGCACTGGCGGTGGACTCGTTGGCATCTGGCGTTACGAGTTGTACGGATGCTGCGAGGATGATTCGGCGTGAGATGCTGCTTCATGGGCCCGCGGGTCCAACCATCTTTGGAATTGGGTGTTTGACGTTGCGAAGACGCTGTGGAACGGATCCTCTTCATTGCCAGGAGCGTATTGCTGGGGGCCGTTGGCGTGGGGAAACAGTGCCATGTAATTTGGTGCCAATGTTGGGGGGTCGGCAGGCGCACGTTGAGGTGCACTGACATTGCTGGTGGGATTGCGAGGAGGACCAAATTCTTCCATTTCGAGTCTTGCATTGAGGTTTGGTACGGGGATAGTTGCAAGTGGTTCTGTGAATGTAGTTTAGCGCTAAATCGTTTCTTTGAGTGTGTATGACTGCTTCATGGGAGAGAGGTATTGGAATGTGGAAAATTTAACTCACGAGTAAGAAGCCAGTCGCTTGATTGTGAAGGTGATGGTGGTTGAGCGCTGCGAGGCGGTGGAAAGGTGTGTGAGAGGTAGCTTTGGTTCAGGTACGCCGATGACGCTGTGCCACTTTGTTGGTTTCTACTCGTCTCAGAGGTGGCGGATGTAGTTTGGCGGATGTGGAATTGGGAGGAGGTGTGATGGCGGTTGTAAGAGGCTGTTAATAGTGGCTCATTGTAATGTTGGCCCATTGTAGGATACGGAGACGAAACCCGCGGAATCGGATGAGCCTGGTAGGCTGTGCTGCTTTCAGGTGACGATGGAGAGTTGTGGGGCTCTCTCCCACCTTCTTGGTCTTCACCGGACGGTACCTGGCTGGTACGGTTGAATATGTTGTTAGATCTAGACATCCTTGCGGCCTGAATCGGATGAAAGCTTTCCCACAAAAATGAATAGGCTCGTTGCTGAAAATACTGATTCTCGGGGAAAATTTGATAGTGCTGCAAATACCCAAAGGAACTTATATACCGTTTGATCCGTCTTTACAAGCTTTGTGTGCGGTAATTATGATGGATAGGATAGATGATGTTGATGCAGAGCTTCATATATGAAAAAATTTGGGTCGTAGGAAACTTTAAATGGGCAAGCCACCCGCAGAATCCGTACATTATCAAGGTGGGCCGCAGAAATTTTTAATAATGAAGAAGTCGAAGACTAGTCATGAAAGACAGCCTACAGATCACTTACTCCTTTGCATGCTCTTACTATCCGTCTGATCGACTCTGTTATAAATCACAACATCAAAGACTGTCCGAGGACCAACGCATTCAAACCTGTCTGATGGCCCCAAACAAAGTACAGCAAAGCACTCATAGCAGACCACAGACCTACGTCTTCGACGAAAAGCTGAGCTACAATTCCACATCAATCACCCTTAGACTTCAGCTCTCATTGACGCAGCAGCCAAAGCTTTTCAGACAGAGCTCGGACCCTTTCCGACTTAGGTGTAGAGAAGCAGAAGAACATGGCGGACAAGCAGAGCCAGAGGATGCGTGAAGAAAACATTTCTTTCAAAGCAGGCACGACTGAGCATGAGAGCACGAATAAGCAGGAAGCCGCAGCTCGAGGACTGATACGTGTACTTGTGAACAATCGCCTTCGCAAAAGGTACGAGATTATATGCTATTCTTCCGATACTGTTGGAGACTTCAAGGAGCTGGTTGTGATATACACAGGAACAAGAGCAGAAGCTATAACGTTGAAGAGACAAGGACAACGCGCAATGGAGAATGTAATAACGCTGGGAGATAATAAAATTGGTGACGGATCGTCGCTGGATCTTGAGGCAGATACAACGGGATGAAAAGATAGAAGAGTCACAAAGGATACAACGAGCTGGAGATTAAGAGGATGTATATAATTATACAATGGCACGATACCATTCAAGACAGAAGAGATGTCGAGAGATTCCGGCCTGTCACCCATGATTCTCCATCGATGTGGTTCGTGGATAGTATTTCGAAGACCTTGTCTGTGAATGAAAGGAAAATCTATAAGCGAAGTCGGTATAGAGTTCTGGTCTGCGCAGAGAATGATGACGTGTATTGTGGGGCGAACGAATCACTCTACCTCTCATTGCGCATAAGTTCTACTCACCTGTAGCTTTCACATTCTCCTCATAGCGGTCTTTCCTATACCAACAAGCTCGAACCACATCACATAGTCCATCTTCATCTCAACCATGCCTCACTCCAAGACACCTGGCGGACAAGCTCCTAGTGACAAGTTCCTCAAACAAGAAGCTGCAAGTATGACTCTCCCTCCTTTCGGTCTCTTATCATCGCTCAATCCCTTGCTACATCTCACCAGTGTTGCCGAGCACAGGCTGACCCAGGCACAGAGCACGGTGAAGGAGCGCCCAACGCACCAGGCCATACAGAGGGTTACGCTCCCGGTGAGGCCCCAGTTGCTTCAGACTCAGGGAACTCGAATGTGGGCATCGAGAAAGGCACGAACCAGCCTGGGGAGAAGGGTGACTTGGGACCCACTATGGATCCCTTGCCTGTGTCGTCGAAGGATACGAGGGGGGTGGAGACACAGTGATACAGTAGAATTGAGGGTGGAGAACACCATTGCCATTAAAGACTAGGCTCGCCATGGCTCATAACAAGCGACTATGGGCTACAGAGGCTCAGAGTATCATAAGGGTATTCGAGAGGTTCATATAATTGACGAAGCTCAACCATGACAACGAATTCATTCATATGTTGTTGTACTGATATCAAGAGTGGTCATACTAAACACGGGTGTCGTTGGACTAGATCTTTTGCTCATGATTCACTTGTTTCCTTTTAAATACGGCATGAATGTTGCTTATTCACCATGCTATCATCATGAACGAAAATGGGTTTCCAAGGGGAAAGCTCTTTGCAAAGTCTGGTATCTACAACAATGAAGCCCGAGGCTTTGATTACCTTCACGCAGTTCTCCGATTCCATTTGACGCTAGTACATCAAAAGCGTCGGTAGGTAGTTGTCATCAGAAGGTTTGATCTGGTGCAGCTATTGTAGACGTATTAGCGTCGGTATCGTCTCATCTTGGACGTGGTGGTCCAGTTGTCCGCCCATGCAGCATCAGGCTATCAGCGCTAGCCTTGATTGAAAAACAGTCACAATCGCTGTCCCTTTAATGTACGTTCCTTGAGCTTGTGAGTTGTGATTGGAAAGCTACACTACTGCTCAGTGTACTCTTACGTCACTAGATTTCTCACTGATTATGGTCCCTCTTATTCCCTTCGAAATTGAAAGACACGAACATTCACTCGGCAAGGCTGAGCTGTCCAAAGATTTTACTTCTTCTAAATATGGGCAGTATCAGCCTCATGATCTGATCTCTGCCATTTGAAAGCAAGACACTGCCTTTCGAACCGCTACTTGGGCTAGAGCTACTTTCAATTGTCATTTGATCATCAGTCATTCCACACTTGAACCCTCTAGCTAGCTAGGTCATGGAACAGTCCACCTCATAAGAATCCACGCAATATTACTGATGCCTGTCATGGTCTCCGCCTCATTTTCTTCCAGGAATTAGAGCTCTATCAATGCAATCTAGGTGACGTCCAGCAATACCCATATACCACTCCCAGTAGACCGTAGCATATTCAATAGTAGCTGTCCCTACGCTAAGACCAGTACAGATACTCTGTCATTCGATGGTTGCGGACCAAGTCGTCGCTTCATCGCATCTTGGTTCCCAATCCGTGTTTATCAAGATGCACGATAGCGGTGCTTATGCCCAGATATGCGCCAGGCCCGAATTGTACAATGATCTTCTCGCAGTTCTTTCGGGATAGACGTGGGGCTGCACGGACGCGGGTTGTGACTTTCGACGGTAAACGGGGAAGATGACGGCCGAAGTTGTTGACATCGTTATTTAGGGCCGGCTTTAGTGGTTGCAAAATAGTGCATGTAAATATTCAATTGCATGAACACGGGATGGGATGATAGTGATAGTGCACAGTGACTTGTTCAATTATCGACTTTATTGGCCTAATTCCACAAGCAGTGGAAGTGCGAATGGCTATGTTTGTAAAGGACTACAGAAGAGAAACACTTCAAGGGTCTTGAACGCTCCAAAGATGTTCTGCTCTCATTTGTAAGAATTTTAGGATTTTGGCATGCTATATATATTTGACAAAGCTAATTAATGATTTTGTTGGGGCCACTCGTTCGGATTAGCATTGGCGGAGTGATGCTGCTGCCGCCACCACTGTTGTGATTGTGACTGAGCGGGCTGTCGGAAGAAATTTGGATTGATGTGTGCACCCGGTGGAATAATTGATGGGGAAGGCGGTATCTGCTGAGCTGGGAATTGTGGATAGGTGAAAGCTTGATTTGCTTGGTAGTCTTGAGGTGAGGATTGTTGGGGCTGATAATACTGGTGGTTATATTGTTGCTGTGAATACTGAGAGGGATAGTTCTGGTATTGTTGTGATTGAGAATATGGCTGCTCGTATGCGTTGGGGTACTGAGTAAGATAGTTGGGGTAAGACTGAATTTGGGATTGCGCTTGATGAACTGGCATTGGCATTGACGAGTGCTGAGGGGATTCGTGAGATTGGAAGCCGTTGCTATGAATTGCCTGTTGCCCATGGTCACTCCCTTGAGATAGATGAGCAAAGACACCGCTCTGCGTTACCTGGCTAAAACCGTTCCCTTGAGCTGTCGAAGGGGAGCTTTGACCCACACTTGGTTTGGCATGGAAATTCTCAGTGCCACCATGGTTTCCGTTGCGACTCCCACCACGGCTACCCTGATCTTTTCGATCACCTCTTCCGCTTCTGTCACCGCCACGATTCCCTCGTCCCCGCCCTCCTCTGCCCCTATCCCGGCCTCCCCGATCACGGCCGCCTCTGTGGCTACTTCCACGATCGGCATTTCTATCGAGTGACGGCGGCTTCCCTGCCATCATTTCGTGGAGATTGGAAGGCCTTGCTAGAGGCGTGTACAATTCATCGGCTTCACTTTCTTTCACATCGTCATAGTTCAGAGACGGATCTGTGGGATTTGGTGAATGTTCAGGCCACGAAGACAAGCCATGATCATAACCCATGGAGGCTGAACTAGAGACTCCATGAGGTCCACGAGAGAATCCTTCTGCCTGGCCGCGCCGAGTATCACGCTTAGCCTGTTTCTGCAGCTTGACTTGCCGTTTATGTTCTGCTTCCGCTTCGTCGTCAGAAAATTCAATTTCGTCATCTCCGATTTCCTCGTCATGCAAATTAGACGCGTCGGAGCCCTTGCAGGCTTTCAGCCGCTGTGTGAACACAGTATGAGAGAGTTGCCTGACATAGAAAATCTTTGTATCTTGCTTGATGCCATCTTCAGCCATAGCAGCTGCGTTGGTGAAGCGAATGGAGTAGAATGGTTGCTGGACTCTTCCCAAAGTCTCAGCGACCACTCCGATTACAGACCTGTCTTCAAGGCAGAGTACTGAGCCTGACTCCAGTACTTGGTATTCTCCAGATGTATTCGCTTTGACAAGAGCTATATTGTCGATCAAGTTCTCTACTTGACCGAGCTCTTCCAAACGCATGTCCGGAGTGATGGTGACACTCGGCTTCGGCACTATTTCATCAGGTTTCTCGTTCAAGGTGCGTGGGCCTCCAGAGGTGCCTTTGCCTCCTTTTCCGGGCCGATCCTCATCGGAACCACCATCCTCTGCCATGAGTCTGCGGACCGCCTCCTCAGGATCCAACATCACGTAGTCTTCTGCTTCGCTGTCCTCATCTGATGAAGAGGTATCGGAAGATACATCTGAAGATGACGAGATAAGCGGAGATGAGTCCATTTCGAACTCGGCTTCCTCATTGGACTTGTTGGCGTCGGCTACCTCTCTAACATCCGGACCGCTGACAGCTATGGTTTCCGAAGCTTTTATGAGCTCCCCTGCTTCCAAAACTACACTATCGCTCTTATTAGTATCACTAGTAGTTGATATGCCGTGGGAGAACTCCAGCGCAGCTTCAGTAGGAGGTTTTATGCCCGCAATCATCTGTGAATCCAAGATCTTCTCTGTCCCGGCGTCACTTTCTTGCGACTGCGGCTCTATTGCAGCCTGATCTAGCTTCGAATCAAGCGCTGCTCCAGCCCTCTCAGCAGGGGCGCTTTCGTCGAATACCCGAACTTCGGGCCTTGTAATCTCCAATGAAGCGTTCGCCGATGTCGGGGAGGGACTTTGAGGAGTCTCATACGATATATCCAAAGATTTTCCGGAGGTATTGACCCTGTCTCTTGCTGCTGCTTCTTCTGGGTGCCGCATTTCTTGTTCTACGCCTATAGCATTGGCAATTCCGCCCACGTTTCTAGCCGTCAATTCAGGTCTTTGAGGTCCTACATCCTGTCCAATTCCCTGTCTCTCTTCTTTCGAGGGCGACGAGTTATGATTGAGTAGACCCAGACCAGGGAGCTGCGGCAAATGCTCAATCGCTGGGGAGGACATATTCTCGATCGCCTGAGTGTAGTCTTGAGTGACGCTTGGTGCAATTACTCGGGAAACTGGTGGTGTACCATAGATATCTTCCATGTCGTCAGCGGGCAATGGAGTATTGGAGGTGGTATCTGGGCTCTGAGCTTCCAGTCGCATTCTTTTGGGCGAAGGCATCTCAAATTCTTGTACACCGTTCATTGCTGTAAATCTTCGGCGGAGCACAATTACGCACTCAGTACCTCGCTCTCTAATTCTATGATGATACAATGTATGTTAGGAGACCATCGAGGCCCTTCCTATAAAGACATAGATGTAGAGTAAAGAGCCTGAGTGCGAATCCTACAACTTTTCGATGTCTTGGCGTGTATGCGCGCTAGTTTAGCGTGGACCCTGGAAACCGCAGAACTAAGCCTCGTAAGTCTAGCTCGCCTAGAATGCTTCAACTCCCAAATCGATCTCGAACATCCTCAACCTACCTTGGAGTATCTTGGGTCTTTGCACCAAGGCAAAACGTTGATTTGGACTCTATGGAGGATGCTCGCCAAGGAGAGGCAGTTAAGAACATTTTGCAAGAGGAAAAAGAGGCTTCCAATGATGGTGGACGACCAAACAAAAACACGTCTACCACGGACTACTTTCATTTGTCGTCACGCACAGTTTTCTGCATCTTCGCATCCGCCAATACCTTAGCCGCAGCGTACGCTCCCATACAAGACTGTGATGAGGTATACAACTACTGGGAGCCTACCCACTACCTCAGTCATGGATTCGGACTACAGACGTGGGAATACTCGCCCGAGTACGCGATTCGAAGCTGGTTGTATACCTTGATTCACGCCGTCCCTGGGAAGCTGGTCTCTCCCTGGCTTCCAGCAAGACGCGCCGAGTTCTATCTTGTCCGTGTAATGCTCGCCTGTATTTGTGCAAGCTGTGAGACACACTTGTTCTCCACCATTTCACAGTCAATTAGCCCCAGAATTGCCGTAAACTTCTTAATTGCTATGGCCTCTTCCTCTGGAATGTTTTATGCTTCCGTGGCCTTTCTTCCTTCAAGCTTCGCCATGTATACTACTATGATGGGAACGGCAGCCTTCATGGATACGTATGGCGGCCTCAAGACTAACAGAGGGATCGTGTGGTTCGCCCTTGGAGCAACCGTTGGCTGGCCATTCTCAGCCGCTCTCATTCTCCCTCTGTTTCTTGATGCACTTGTATTTGCGCGGCTGATAGGCAAGGTCAAGAGCGTTGTATACAGAATTCTGGATGGCCTACTAGGAACTACGGTAATCGTGGTACGTCCTAATTCCTGACGTGGCTGTAAGCAGGAAACCTCCTAACACACCTAGATCTCTCAAGTGGCTGTCGACTCGTTCTTTTATCGCAAGTTTGTCTTCGTCCCTTGGAGTATCGTGTCATATAATGTCTTCGGGGGTTCTTCTCGTGGACCTAACATTTTTGGCACTGAGCCATGGCACTTCTATATTCGCAACTTGCTATTGAATTTTAACATATGGTTCATACTTGCTTTGTGCGCTGGGCCAATGCTGGCTGTCATGCTTGCTTGGCCGTATGTCACTCGCCAGCAGTACGTTTTGCAGCTGCCTTACTGGAGGAGCATGGTATTCGTCACCCCCTTCTACATGTGGCTCGCCATCTTCTCAGCGCAGTCTCATAAGGAAGAAAGATTCATGTACCCTGCATACCCTCTCCTTTGTTTCAACGCCGCAGTTGCCACGCATTTGCTACTCTATCATCTCGGGCAATCGAGGCCAGCCAGCATTTTTGGTACAATACCGGCAAAGATCAAGCTGGTCATCATTGTTGGTAGTGTACTTCTGGCTGTCAGTACTGGGGTGCTCAGAACTGCGGCTACTGTCACCGCCTATGGGGCCCCTCTAGAGATATACGAGCCACTACAGGATCGGAAATATGCCCATGAGGAAGCTTCAGTGTGCCTGGGAAAAGAGTGGTACCGGTTTCCATCTTCGTACTTCTTGTCAAAGAAGATGCGAGCTAAATTCATCAAAAGTGCCTTCGATGGCCTGCTTCCGGGACAATTCAGTGAATCTTGGGCTGGTTTCGGTCTTCGCCCTACATGGCTTGTGCCATCTGGTATGAACGATCAAAATATTGAGGACTCAGAGAAATATGTACGTCGCTGGATATCCCATAGGAAGCCTGCATCACTGACACGTCCAGATCGATATCGCACAATGCTCATTCCTTGTGGACTCATACTTCCCAGGGTCCGAGCCTGCAACCCTAGAACCTAATTACATGCTGGATACCAACACTTGGGAAGAGCTTCAGTGTAGCAGATTTCTTGATGCCTCTCAGACTCATCCTTTGGCCCGTATTATCTGGATACCTGATTGGAAAATCATTCCAGCACGGTATCAGAGGAATTGGGGACGTTATTGCCTTCTGCGGCGCAAGGCGACAATCGAAAGCGCACCCTAGATCCTATAAACAACCTAGCAAAGGGATCCATCATTTTCATACCTGAATGATGTTCGAAATATGACCTTGCTACTAGCCCAACATGGTTTAAAGATCCAGATGCAAATCGATAAGTGCCCGCACCAATAGTTGCGCACGTTACCCCACAAGCCCCACACGCTCTCAAGTCTGTCCACTCAGGCGGATTTCAATAATGAAGTCGCTAAGCTTGACTGGGAATATCGCTTCTTTGTATCTCTTTTAATAAGAGCATATGATAAGAAAATTATCTGGGGAAGATTCCTTGAAAATTTAGTAGAGTAGTTCCTAAACCGGAATCTCGAGTCTAGATTGGTCAATTGAGATGTTGTGCTGGGTGCCTCGTCATTCAAAACCCGCCTGAGCATGCCGTTAACATCGCTTTGCAAGAAATTCAGTCAAAGCTCTCCTACAAATCACTCTGTCCTCGACTTCAGAAATTAAGTGCCTTCCTGGTCATCTTGTCCGGCTGCATTGAATTGGTAGCATACCGGCTTTTCAGCATGACACCAAGTTCTGGCTCTGAGGCTTTCCAGCAGCTTGAGAGCTTTTCTCAATTGATCTCCAAGAATCTGAAGCCCATCCTCTATGGAGGTTTGTGTGCTACGGTGTTGATTTGGATCCTGGCTACGAGATTAAACAAGCATAAGAAGGCCGCACCGCAAAGACCGAATTCGCCTGATCTTGAGAAGCCTACTTCCAGAAAGACAACTACCTACAAAGCTCCGGAAAGACCGCCAGGAGTATGGAAGTCGGTTGATTTCAAGCGACCAGATCCACCGCCATATCCAGACTGGGATGTGCATAAAACAGATCCATTACCATACAGACCCTTTAAGCATGGCCCGTATCATATCACTATGGGTTTACGGACGATGCAATGGGACGACTGGATAGAGCTCGACAACCACTACCTCAAGTTTCATGCAGATAAGGCCCGTCGAATAGAGCAAATGGGAGAGACACACTGCCGAACAGCACCTGAGGCTATGGATGGTGCTATCGAGCTTCTTGAAGAACTGTAAGTTGGAGCTGTGCCTTATACCTAGCTTTTTGCTAATCAAGCTTTTGCTTTAGATGTGACTATCTTCCTCAGCGCTACCCCACGCTGTACCGCAAAACGCAAGTGGGCATGGACAATCTTGTAACAGGCGAGTCTTTCGATATTATCCAGCGCCCACTGCTCGAAGATCCAATGCAAACATGCGCACGACTAGTACAAGATGATCTGGCGATAATGTTCGAGCGCCCAGATGGTCAATACTACTTACTGGCAGGAGCCATCCTCTTAGCTGGCTTCTGGCGGCTTAGTGATAAGTTTGGCATGCCTTTGTCGGAAATACATACTAGCGGTGACGTTCCAGGTTTCAAAACGAAGCTGGAGAAGGGCATGATGAATTTCTTTAGGAGAGTACAGCCGAACGGACCAGTACTGCGGAACAATTACTTTATGCAGGTTGACGACGATCTCGCTTGGAGCAGCAGTATCGGGCCCGAGAATGGGGACCACACACAAGCCGTCGGCTGGGACACAGCGGAGAAGAACAAGGCTATTGAAAATCACCACTTCAGGAGTGAGAGGCAGAGTCTGCGACGCTTGCCGAGAAGTGGGGGTGTGGTTTTCACTATTAGGACGTACTTTGAGCCGGTGGTCAAGATTGCTCAGGAACCTGGAGTACCAGGTAGACTGGCGAGTGCGGTGCGAAGCTGGGGAGATGACGTTTCGAAGTATAAGGGCCGTGAGAGGTATCAAGACGTTCTACTTGAGTACCTGGATGAGCAGCACAAGCGGCAGGTTGAGAAGGGGCTCGCTCGCCCGGAATGGGACTCTTGCGAGGAGGGCACGCAGCGAAAATACCCGTTTTGAGGATGCTCAATTGAGGATCTGTCATATTTTAGCAAATTCATAGTGACCATTGGAAAATGTGCAAATGGAACATGTAAATATGAAGTGTTCAACAGGTTCTGCAAAACAGCCAGCCATGGGTAGGAAATCGTACTCATTTTCCGGGCTAGCAACCCCATAGATATAAAACCAGATTCTTTCGGTCGCCGCGTCGCAGGACATCATCGTGGCCAACCTTCCATGGGTGTCTCCACTTCTGGGCATCTTTACCTTTGGAAAAACTGACCTGACCGCCATGGGTCTTCTTTGTCACATGCGCCATTGTTCTGCTGCCTACCCTTGGAGTCCGGGTCCACCTCTTGACCTTCTCCGAGTCAGCAACCCACCCTGACCCACCAAATCGGTGATCTTCAACTCAAAAAATCCCTCAACATTTCAGTACCTTCAGTCGTTGTGCAATGGCCATTCTCATGCAGCAACCAGTGCGGCTAGTATTGCGAAGAAAAGTCCAACAACAGCACAACTTCCATGCACCCACGAAACGCCATAAAGGCAATGCTACGGAGAAATTGGTGAACAAACCTTCTGAATCCTGTACTCCCAGAGGAGAAACCAAGTCGTCACCTTCATCAAGAATTGACTCGCCTCCACCCTTTCCCTTACCCCTCTCACAGCGTCTGGGCCCACTGTCAGGAGCTATCAATGCCTACGGACGGACGCAGAGAAAGAGGCCATGGGCAACGCAATTGGGAACATCATTGGTAATATATCTGTTTGGCGATATGGCGGCGCAGCATATAGGAGGTGAAGACTACGACCCATGGCGGACGGCAAGGCATTTGACGATTGGAGCAATATCTTCAATACCCGCATACACATGGTGAGCCGAAACATGCATGTCACATGCAGCTTCACTAACGTGATACTTATGTAGGTTCATGTACCTTCACCGCTCCTTCAATTACCCTTCCCATCTCCTTTCACTCGCCGCCAAAGTAGGAGTGAATCAAATTGTCTTCACACCCATCTTCAACAGCTACTTCTTCGGTATGCAGTCGTTCCTCGCTGGAGATAAGATACCCGACGTATGGGAAAGAATCCAAAACACTGTGCCTACGAGCATTTTCAATAGCTTCAAGCTTTGGCCTGCTGTGACGGCATTCAATTTTACGTACATACAGCCGCAGTACAGAGCACTTTTTGCAGGTAAATGGTAATATGATCACGAGACTGGTAAATGCTTATGACTATATAGGGGTTGTTGCAATTGGCTGGCAATCTTATCTATCGTGGCTGAACCAGAGAGCTGTCGATGAGGAGAGACTACGGAGAGACTCAATCTCGACGTGAGACCAGACCAATCTAAGATTATAGAAAACCGAGACAGCAGGATCCAAATCACATTATTCACTCCCCAGATCCCAATCTCAATCAGGCAGCAAAAGTAATAGCATTCCAGGATCTGCCAAACGACACTGTCTCCTTTGACGTTAGCACCCTGCATCTAAATTCAGACAACAAAGAAGTAAGGCGAGTCTACGTTTCGTGAAGACATTACGCCAGCCTTGTGGAGTGCTCTTTCAACATGCATTTTGTCCTTGGATCTACATGAACTTTGCTAAGGAGATAATCCATTATGAGGACACGAAGTGGCTGGATCGCCCGAGCTCACAATAGACACAAAATTGCTCTAAAATTAGACGACAATTTCTGTTGGTGAAACAAATCGGTAGGCGCATGTAGCATCATTTTACGCGGGAGAGGTCCGCGACAGATACTCCCACTTTCCCCAAACTTAAGACTTCTATTCAATTGGGTTTTCTCGCGTGAGTCTACTGGATGTCTGCTTCTTTTGAGCATGTTGTTCCCATCGATGCTCTTACATCTGCTCGTGATTCACGCTGTATTATTGCACGTGAGTGCAAGTCCAAGGCACCATGAAAGCGCCAAGGGTTATCGAGACCTGCCTGAACAGCAGCGTCAATCATGTCAGTTCTGCCCATAATGCCCAAGCTTTATGTCGACTTACGCATGGTCCAGCGTTCAGCATCGTTAAGCGAGTTGACATTACCTATGGCCTTACAGAAACGTTCACGTCTCCATCTAATGGTTACGATGCTCAAGGCAACGACGATGAGACTTGGCAGATCCGACTCCAGATGACTGAATCTATGCTACCGGTTGCGCTCGTTACTGGATGGATGAGAAGGTTCTACGTGTTTGCGGAAGATGCGGTGTTTCCCTTCATCGGCAGGGACCTCAATGTGGAGGACTTCACTCTTCGCTTGGGTCAGGTCACTTTGGAATTCTTCTGCCGAGCGAATATCTGTTGGAATATAATGGCGGAGTTTTTGCAAGTGATGCAGCGGCTTACTTCCAATGGGTTTGTGGGTTTATATGAAGGACACATTGTCAATGTCGCTACTGGCTTGACTACGTGGGTGAAGTTGACGATTAGACCTCCGAGAATCCCGCCTGCGTGACAATATCAGTTCTTGTCCTCTGTGAATGGAGTCTATCCTATCGACTCGTATCGTGCTAAATCGTAGCGAGGCTAGGACAAATACGAAACTCAGCTTAAAAGATACAATAAATAGGAAATCAAGCAAGTAAATAGGGACTTACGTATTTTGACATACCATGGTCAGCGCTTAGATACCTTAAGGTAACATATTGTTGAATGTTGATATTTTACCTAAGATGAAGAGTCAAATTCGGACCGTTACACGCGTCTGTACTTCCTATCATACAAAAATCCACGTTCAAGACAACCCCAAAGTTTGCCATGTTGTATTGGCAATGAGTACATATCTGATTGGTCTTCAATTACCGCTGGGAAAGCTTGACCCAATGTCACCCAATTCCTATCCCTTCCCACGCACATCGCCCCTACCAAAAGCTGTGCTATCAATGTACGAACACGCAACCATCTTCCAACATGCAGAATTCAACGTGCTAGCCCTTTGCCTTTTGATAAGGCAGTATCCCTTTTAGGGGCCCCAGGACTATTCATTCAGAACGTCAGCGATACTACCTATTGGGCTAGAAATGAGCCCATCTTACATTGGCTTAGGTGTACAATGTTTCAGTAGTTCTTTGAGTTCTGAGCTATGCTGGCTCCTATCGAGTACTCGATTATATGCTTGCCTTGCTGTTTCAGGATGCACAGTCAGAGTTTTAGAGATCTCGGCCCACGAGTGGCCGGCAGTATGACGTAAAGTGACGATGGCAGCGATGAGACCTTCTGATAAGTGGGTGGGCATGATTTTAGGGTAGCAGGGGCTGGATAAGTAAGGATTGCAAACAGAAGGCTTTGTTTACCCAAGCTATTTACACAAAGCCATTCCTTAGCATTTTAGTCACGTGACCTGGTCGATCATCCTGAAACTGTACTCTATCCTAAACGTAGGCTTCTGACATGTTACTATCTGTAGACTCGAGTACTGCAGGACCCAATCCTCGATGCTATTAAATAGTTTGATTGACTATGCTCGTATGAGCATACATGGTGACTGGGACCTTTCGACTCACAAAAGGTATTATATCCAAAGGCGAGCCCTAAGATCGCTGCTATCAAAGACCAACTCAGCAAGACTTATCTCAATACCAATACATGACAACGATTAAAATGAGCACTGTCGCAACCAATTCAGGTAACCTTCCAGCATTCCCCGTCGTCCTCGCAGCATCTGAGGTAAAATTCATGGTTGGTGAATTGGATGTTGGACTTGGTCCGCCAGCTGTGCCAAGCGTGAAACCCAACCCTGACAGAATGGCTGGCGCCAGACCGACGGTATTTCCATTCACTATCAAATTGGTACCCGTTGGGGGTAACGATACAACTATCGTAGCTGCGTCACCAGCGTCTATTGTATCGCCTGCTATGACTATGTCCCGTGAAAAGGCGCTTGAGATGGTCGGTACTTGGGCGCTCTGAGACAAGGTTCCACTGGTACTAGCATTTGGAGCGACGGATAGGCTCGTTTGGGATGGGCTGGGACTGATCAAGGGCCGGACTTGACGATATATGCTTCCCATTGAGGTAGCAATCACACTTGATGGAAGCGTTGTGGACCCCGCCTGTACTGGCAATGCTCCTTGGTCTTGGCTCACGGACTGGATTTGTGTAGCCAGGGACAGAGCAGAATGCGTAGCTGTGTCCTCCAGGTTCGATACCGAGTTTTCGACGGCCGCTTCAGTTATCGGAGTTGGTGTGGTGAGGGTCTGTAGTGACTGGCTTTGAGCAAGAGAAAGACTTGTGCCTTGTAAGCTGGGCACGCTATTACCCTCTTCCGCTTGGTACACTGCGCCAGCAACGCCATAAGTGGGAAACGCTTGCAGTGATTGGCTTTGAGCAGAAGAGGTAGTCATTTCTTGTAAGCTGGGAACGCTATTACCCTCTTCTACTTGGGCTACCGCGCCAGCAGCGCCATCTGTTGGAAACGCCTGCAGCGATTGGCTTTGAGCAGAAGACGTAGTCATTTCTTGTAAGCTGGGTACGGTGTTCCCCTCTTCTTCTTGAGCGTCCCCCCCCAAAACCAATGTTGTGGGGAGCGCCTGCAGCGATTGACTTTGAGCAGAAGACGTAGTCATTTCTTGTAAGCTGGATACGGTGTTAGCTCCTTGATCAACCGGATAACCTTGCAAAGAAGTTGCGGCAGCTCTCGACTGCGACTGCGGCCTGCCTGGCTGTGATGATGATGGAGATGACACAGAATATTGTGGCTTGGCCTCTGTCGAGTATAGTATAAAGACCGGTGGACCGGTAACGGCATGAAAGTTTGTTAGGGTTCCTTCGGTCAGCTGTACGACTGCTGTGGGTGTCGGCACTGTCAATACACCTCCAGTTTGTGTGATTAGCAGATTGGAGGTGATTGTTGACAGCACACATCGGTTGACCTGATTACCGCCTAATTGTGCTACAACAGTGGAAAGACCATTTAGGCCGTTGAGAACCGGTTTAAGTATCGGTGCTGCACCCGGTGGTTGTGTAGGAAGAGCAACAACCAAATTAGACTGTGAGAATGAAGGTGGCAATCGAACAGATGTGAGACTCGACGTGGAGCACTGTATGGACCCGTTTGCTGTGGACGTCTTGTAAACGGCACCCTTGAAGCCCAGGTACTGTATACCAACTGAAGGGTACGTTCTATAAGTATAAGCGCATGCTCAACTTTGGACCGTTCATACTGATAACTGCGAACATACAGGGTGAAACCATCCAGTACAGTAGTGGGTGCAGACACTATGGAGCCGTTGTATCCCACGGCCACATGGCCACTCTCGAGCGAGTAACTAGTCCTTGTGATACCACCTCCTAAGTCTGACACATATGGAGTAACGGTTGTGGTGGCATTTGTTGTTTCGTGTATGAGCCAGACGTACGTTGACTCCGTAATAGGGACAATTGCACATTCTGCTTGGCAAGTATCTCCCAAAACTGACTCCACCTTCAGCATTGTGTTCGTTGATATGGCATACATTCGCAAGTTAGTATACACACCTAGAGGCACTGAAGCCAAGCTGCAGAGGAGACCACAGACAACCCACGACGGTCCTACACGCATCTTCACTGGTTCACCTGACTTGAGTGACAGATGACGAGACTGGTTATGTCTTGAAGGCACAATGCGAGTTCAAGGTCTTGATCACAATAGTAAAGTGACTTTCCTGGCTGAGCGCTTCGGGATTTCAAACATCGCTGAACAGAAATCAACTGGAAACGTGCACTGTAATCTCGCATACTTCTGATGTACCAGGCTAGTGCGCCCGCACTTCCCTGGGGGGATGCCTATCAGGGGCACAGCCTAGTTTGAGGCTTTGGGCTTCATCAAAGATAGATCCATGTGCATGGTCGCAATGACTACCGAGAAGAGGCGTCCCCCTTGGTCTAATCGTGTTTCTGCATGATTGACTTACCTCAAACCTGGAATCATAATAACATTGAGCAGCCTACAAATGCAAGACGTGATTATTCTCTGCCTCGCGATCGAGCCTCAACCGTGATCTATTCTTAGCCAGAATGTGTCGCTGCAGGTGCTTTGATCCAGGTCATCGTGCATGCCCAGTGCTGAGCTAGTTCATTTCACTACTCGGTCAGTACGCCTTTCTTGCTGGGTAATCTACGCGATCCCTCTGATCTGTAGATACATTGATCTCCTATGATGGTCTCTCTATCATTGTAATCTCCACAATAAGAAATAACAAAGCTTTTAATGACATCTTCAATGCTGTCACAGTCCCAAAAGTCGGAGACAAGGATATGAAAGACGCGACGGCGTGACCTCAGATGAGTTAGTGCCTGACAGATCGGTTTCGGCCCCATCGAGGGCACGCGTATTGTATGGGAACAACAATACCCTGAATAGTCTCGTGTGACGCTGGAATACTTAGTTGGGCTGTATGCCAATCAAGAGTCTGGGCTTCTCCACCGATCGATCAGCCCCCACCCACACCTCAGACGTCAGTGTCTTCAGCCTGATCACTTTCGCCAAACCCACCAATTGTAGACGGCAAGCTTATGCATGCACGGTACGCATCCCTGATTAGATGCAAGGCTCGTCCAATACGAATGTTTGTCCTGCACCATTGCCAATAGTGCTGTTGTCAGTCGATGTTTTGGGCACGGCGCTTGAAGCCATAGCCTCGACTTCCACCTTCAACAGCTTCGGCAGCTGCTGATACCAAGGAAGACACGGGTTAGTGGCGCCAGCAGCGGGCAGTGGTATCGTATACGAAGGCGGCCTGTTCTGAAACCTCCACTCAAAGTTTCCCCCACGGATCTGCATTGATCTCAGTCTTCAACAAGAACGTAAGGTCTTTAGGATAAGTCCATAGCCCCTTAAGCAGAGACATGCAAGCCTTCAATTTGCTGTAGCATCTTTGCCATGTTCTGCGCTCTCAAAAATGCCAGCTAACAAAAATATATCACAGCCTTTCTCCTTTTCACCAAGCCAGGCATTCGATGGCAATGCCGGCGCCTGGAGTTCCTTCATCGTGAGCGTCGGTACACCCCCACAAGATTTCAAGATTCTTCCATCAACGACTGGCCAACAAGTATGGATTCCTGTTCCCGAGGGCTGTGCCCCGAATGACAGCGACTGTGGCACGCGTCGAGGGGCCCTGCCTTTCAACAATGCTCCTAGCAAAGGATTCCAAGTTAACCACTCATCAACGTGGATACCGATGGGATTATACCAGCTTGATATCGAAACACAACTCAATCTTTCCGGCAACGGTGAATTTGGCTACGACACTGTCAGCCTTGGCATCCAAAGTTCTAATCAACTGACTTTAACGCACCAAATTGTAGCCGGTATTGTGACAGAGGATTTCTACCTTGGCGAGTTCGGTCTCGGGCCGAAGCCTGCCAACTTCTCGAATTTTAGTGATCCGATACCCTGCTATATGAAGAATCTCGTAGATCAAAACCTCATTCCCAGCCTTTCCTTCGGATATACAGCCGGCGCTCAATACCGTTTGTTAATTACTTCGATCATAGTAGTATTCTACTGACCTATATGTAGGTCTTGACGGGGTCTTAGCAAGCTTGACGCTAGGAGGCTACGATGCATCGCGATTCACGCCAAGCAACTTGAGCATACCGTTCGCCTCTGACGATTCGCGGAGACTTACCGTTGGCGTTCAGTCCATCTCAGCAACGGGCACCCTGAATGGTGTAGTGGCGCCGCTCACGACTGGCATATTCGCACTTATCGATTCAAGCGTGCCCGATATATGGCTTCCAGTGCCGGCATGTGAAGTCTTCGAACAGGCTTTTGGGCTCACACATGACCAGAGCACCGATCTCTATGTCGTCAATGATACTGTTCACACGCGCTTACAACAGCTGGGTCCTACCGTGACGATCAAGATAGGGACTACCGATTACGGCGGCGCATCTGTTGACATTACCCTTCCGTATGGCGCTTTCGACTTGCAGGCCAACTACCCAATATATGCAAATGCAACGAACTACTTCCCTTTAAGGCGAGCTGAGAATAGCTCGCAATACACGTTGGGCCGGACCTTTCTCCAAGAGGCCTACGTCATTGCTGATTACGAGAGATCGAATCTCATGGTGGCACAGGCAACCTTTGAGGATCCGCTCTCGGAACGAATACTACCAATACTACCCATCGGATTTGCAAACAGTACTCAATCAAACGAGAAGTCCTCAAAACAGTTGGGTGCTGGTCCTATAGCAGGCATTGCCATTGGAGCTGTGGCCCTGCTATGCGTTCTCGCGACCGTCGCGATCTTCTTCAAACGGGTCAGAAGCAGACATGAGCAACAAAGAGGTATGACGAGATATGGCGTGACGGATCCAATGAGACCTGGGGTTGAGCTGGCGGACGACAAAGCTTACGCAACGATTTCGGATTGGAAATTGGAATTACCTGACAATCAGGTCCCAAGAACGCCCCAAGAGCTTGGTGACTCAAGTACACCAAGACAAGGTCACGACATTGAACTTACTTCTCCAATAAGCGAGCTGGATGCTGGTCAAAACACACCATGTGGCTTGCCAAACTCTGCAAATGATCTCCGTCCTGGCTAAATTTCTTGAGCTCATCTTAGGAAATGCGGTGCAGAGAGCATCTGCACCTATTGTACAATAATAATGTAGATGTAGAGTTTCTCGGTCATACTCTGAAGGAGGTTGATATGTTTTGGTGCGCCTGGATTGTATATCCGTGTTCTTCTCTACACAGCGTAGCGTAATGGGCATTGATTAAGGAGCATCTTACTCAGCATTCTCGGTGGCCATAGACACGACTAATTACTTTCCCTTCAAAACCTGTTGTGCATCGCAGGACTGTAGAATCGCAAAATCGCAGAATCGGCCTTTCATTCAGTAGTCGCAGAATCGGCTTTTTTTATATAGCAGTCGGAAAATCGCAAAATCGCAGAATCGGCTTTCTTATATAGCAGTCGCAAAATCGCAGAATCGTAGAATCGGCTTTTCCCTTAAGCAGTTACAAAATCGTAGAATCGCAAAATCGGCTTTTTTCCTTTAGCAGTCGCAAAACCGCGAAGTCGCAGAATCGGCTTTTTAATATTAGCAGTCGCGAAATCGCAGAATCGGCTTTTTTATATAGGAGTCGCAGAATCGCAGAATCGCAGAATCGGAAGATCGGAAAATCGGAAAATCGGCTTTTTACCTCAGCAGTCGCAGAATTGGAAAATCGCAGAATCGGAAAATCGCAGAATCCAAAATCGCAGAATCGGCTTTTTTATAAAGCAGTCGTAAAATCGCAGAATCGCAAAATCGGCTTTTTTCCCAAAGCATTTACAACCTCGTAAGATCGAACATTTCCCTCTAGGCAATTGTAAAATCGTAAGAACGACTAAACAATAACATGCAGCGCCTTAATTCATACCCCAATTGCAACCGAAAGAAGACCGTCTCGACATCGCTATCGTCTGGTATCACGATAAGCTCTCAATTATTCTCAGAGTATGGAAGACACCTCCTTGGAAGAATTGGAAGTCCGGTCTGCCTGATTCCCTTTGCCATTTCCAGGGCTGCTGGTGTTGGTTCTAGGGAACATTACCTTTCAATCCGACGCTTCATGGATTGTCACAACTCATTGACACTTTCTCTTCTGGTCTTTGACCTTCTCCATCAACAAGACGTAGTAAGTCAGACATTGGCCTTTGGCTTGCACTGTTGTATACATATAATCCAGCCTCCCGATTTTGCGGTTTTTCCGATTTTGCGATTCTGCGATTTTCCGATTTTGCGATTTTGCGATTTTGCGATTCTGCGACTGTTGAGGTAAAAAGCCGATTCTGCGATTTTGCGATTCTGCGATTTTGCGATTCTGCGATTTTCCGATTTTCCGATTCTGCGATTCTGCGACTGTTGAGGTAAAAGCCGATTCTGCGATTTTGTGACTGCTGAGTTAAAAAGCCGATTCTGCGATTTTGCGATTTTCCGATTTTCCGATTTTGCGACTATTGAGGCAAAAAGCCGATTCTGCGATTTTGCGATTTTCCGACTTACCGAGACTGCCCGAGGGAAAAAGCCGATTTTCCGATTCTGCGATTTTACGAGTACATCTATACGTTATGATTTCCTCCTTTCTCACCTCTGCATAATCGATTCGAAATGATCTGTCGAGCTGCTGGTAGGGAACATTGGACACATTTTGACTTGTTGCGTATTGGAGCTGGGGCCAAGTCAATCCAAGTATCAATTTTTTTTGCATGGCACAGCCGTCGCTATCTGGTCCTACCTTGGCATCTTGTAGATTCTCTGCGTCAAGAATAGTGTGGTGGTAAAGGTGCATTGAATTGTTATGAAAAATTAGGGGCATTAGTCTCTTGTACATAGGTAAACCTAGAACGAAGACGCCCTCGGGGGAGCAACTCCTTCTGTATGATAGGATGTAAACTCCAATATCCCTGCTAACTTGTCAGCAAAAGAGTCGCAAGCTTCCACAATCATTGAGAAGGATTACCGATCACCATGATATCGCTGCCTTCCCATCCCAATTTCGTTATCACCATACTCAAGCGTGGTTGTGTGATTCCTTCCGTTCACGCATTCGCACCGTCACACCACACTTTTGATTTTTTCCCTCATCCTACTCGTGGCTTCTTCGATCTTGTTCTTCCTCCAAGAGCACTCCCCAAAAAAGTCACAACTCCCACACTTGTACGCCTCTTCAACGCAGACTCCTTGCGCCTCCCTTTCGCCCTTCCACCACTTCATTCCCTCATCTAGATACTTTTCAACTGTAGATTCGTCGTACAAAAAGGACTTGACACCTAGTATTCCTCCGTCACCTTGGGCGCGATACTCGGCTTTGAGGACATTGCCGATGGATTCTGTACCCAAGGGCATAGTGAGGGCGAACTCGGTTAACATGAGGCCCCAAAGGGAGTGAAGGGAGTTGTGGGAAAGAAGGACGCTCATGCTGTCCTGGGTCGAATTGGTAAATCCTCCTTGAGAGGAGGATGATGAACCTTCGTAGCTTTCGTTGAGGCTGCCGATTTGAGCTATGAAGCCATCGCTAAACTGGACCTTCGGGTCTAGATTGTAGCGGTTGAAGAGAATGTCAGCATCGACTTTGTTGGTAGCAAGGTTAGAGAGCAGCTTATGATAGAGCAGTAGCTGCATGAGCGTCGGACGGAATGAGGCGCCTTTCGGAATCGATCTGGTCCCACGAGTCTTGACGTCTGTGATATAGACCTTGGATGCCTTTCTGTGTGGGTCATAGATATTCTTTAGTACCCCAAGACCGTTACCCCCGAAGGTCTTCCTGCCCAGAAAGTCGGCGATCGTCGTTTGAGATGCTGGGAGAGCTTTGAGAGCTTTACCCTTCTCTTCACTTTCTTCTAGCTCGGGATCTGGGCATGTGTACGACAGTTCGTCAATAACGCCGTTGATAACTAATCCATCAATCATCCCCCACACTTCAAGCTCTCGCGTCATGCCTGTCTCGCGTAACGTCTTAAGACCCTGAATGATATTCCAGATTCTCAGCCCCCAAGCGTCCTCGTTTGAGGTGATCTCTACTTTTACTGTGGTATGGACTTGATCCTCCAACGTTTTGTGCACAGCAGATCCTTGCTTCATGGCCGGTGTCCTCCTTTTTCTCCCATGCTTCGTAAGCGTATACCAATACTGGAGCTCGCACCAAGCCGGCGACACTAGATCTGTGACTGAAAGAGCCTTCTTAGGCTTGGTTCGAAAGCGTTCGAGTGGGGATCTCAGATCGGGCTTCTCTGGCTTGGGATCTAGGGGTGCTTCGATCGATGCGCTACCCTCTCTTTCTCTCCGGCGATTGGGACTCTCAACTATACGCTTTGATGTCAGTCAGTATTGCTAGCTGCATGACGCACAACATACTAATCGTGGCGATGGCGTCACCGTCGTCGATTTCATTCGTAGCCCTCTTCTTCTCTGGAGTCTGCGCAAAGGCAATCTGGCGGTCATGATCCTCGCGGGCGAGCCTACGAGGTATCCTTGCGCCTCTGGGACCCTCATCGTCTTCGATGTCTCCGAGTTGCCGATTTGGATCTGTATTTGGATTGTCTCCTTGGTCTGGCACTTGCTGGAGAAGGCCGCTCAAAAGCTCTTCCTCGTCTGGTGTGAAGTCTGAGCCATATTCACTGAGGCTGTCATGCTGATCAGTGACTGGCTCAGCCATTTCATGAGCTTCATGGTGCTCTCGCTCGTCTTGCGCAGGGCTATGACTTATTCATGATGCGAGTGCGTATCACTTTGATGGTCACCTTCTGAACTTGTCAACTCGTCACTCGAGTTTAACCCCCCGAGACAGGCGCGCGGCTTTTCAGGGACTAGCGTGTGCCTCCAATGGCCAGATTTAATTTTCCCCGTCTGCAGAGACTGGACGACTACTTCCGTTATCCCAAGCTGTTGTCCAGCTGGTGACTGGCGCGCATCATCATTCCAAAGCTATTGAAGATAAACGTGCACCGACACAGCCATCTGTTTCTCTCGTGAGAAAGGCGTCGAGGTCAGTACGGAAAGGGCATCGAATTGCCTGCATGCAATAATGCCTTTGAAGCCATGAAAACGCCTACAGCATTGCTGACGTACCTAATTACAGTCGCCTGAAGCATACTCGCCATGCATTTTTACAGTTTGCCCGCCTCCTGCGTGGCGTTCTCCACACTTTTCTTCTCCAGCACCGTCTCTGCCTTTTACCTACCCGGTGTAGCACCAACAACCTATAAAGCTGGCGACAAGGTCGAGCTGAATGTCAACCACCTTACCCCGGCCCTTTCCGAAAAGGATTCCCAGCTGCACTCTGTCTTCTCCTTTGATTACTACCACCCTGCATTCAAATTCTGTGCACCAAAGGATGGCCCACGAGATGTGTCAGAGTCGCTGGGCAGCATACTGTTCGGAGATCGAATTTTAACCTCGCCGTATGAATTAAAGATGATGGAAAATGAGACATGCAAAGCATTATGCGAGGAACAGAAGTTCGACCAGCGGAATGCAAAATTTGTGAACAGGAGAATATGGCAGAACTATAATCTGAACTGGCTAGTGGATGGTCTTCCCGCTGGACAACCATACACAGACCCATCAACAAATACAGACTTTACATTGAGAGGTTTCCCACTGGGGATGGTGGACAAAGACCAGAAGGCCGTGCTGAACAACCACTTCGACATTGTGATTGACTACCATGAGGCTGGCAATGATAAATACAGGGTTGTGGGTGTGTTGGTTATTCCGACTTCGCGGAAAGACTCAAAGCGATTGGCAGATGGCAAGGGTGACTGTGGCGATCCTGACAAAGTCTTGATGTTGGATGAGAATGGAGACACTATGGTCACTTGGACCTATGGCATCTATTGGCGGGAATCGAAGACTGCATGGGCCGTGAGGTGGGATACCTATCTGCATGTCTTTGACCCCCGGATACATTGGTTTTCCCTGGTCAACTCGGCAGTCATTGTAGTCTTCCTCTGTGGTACGGATACCTCTTACTTAGGCCTCATGACACGGCTAATGCTTCTTAGGTATGGTCGGAGCTATCCTTATGCGCGCGCTCCGGAAAGACATAGCTCGCTACAACAGACTAGACTCGTTCAACCTGGACGACCTTTCAGGCACTAATGGGGACGCAGAAGATGGAATCCAAGAAGACTCAGGCTGGAAGCTAGTTCATGGCGATGTCTTCCGTACACCCAAGAACCCGCTTCTCCTAAGTATCTTCTTAGGCAATGGCTCTCAGCTCTTCGTCATGGTGGGAACGACGATTACATTTGCTCTCTTAGGGTTCCTCTCGCCTTCGAACCGTGGCTCTCTTGGCACCGTCATGATCCTGCTTTACACAGTCTTCGGTTTCATCGGTGGCTACACGTCCGCTCGCGTCTATAAATCGTTTGGCGGAGAAAAGTGGAAGCAGAACATTGCCATGACACCAATTATGATCCCTGGGATTGTATTTGCTACGTTTTTCCTACTGAATCTCTTCTTGTGGGCCAAGCGATCGAGTGGCGCGGTGCCGTTCACCACCATGCTTGTGATACTCGGTATTTGGTTTATCATAAGTGTACCTTTGAGCTTCGCTGGAAGCTGGGCGGGATTCCGACATGCTGTAAGTACTCAATATCCAGCATTCTGTAGGCTTCAAGAAGACTCTCGGAGAAGACTGATGATTTCGCAGCCTGTTAAACCTCCCGTCCGCGTCAACCAAATCCCTAGGCAAATACCTCCTTCAACGACCTACCTCCGACCCCTCCCCTCTATGCTCCTCGTTGGCATCCTCCCCTTTGGCGCCATCTTTGTTGAGCTCTACTTCATCATGAACAACATGTGGTTTGGGAAAGTCTACTACATGTTTGGCTTCCTCTTCCTCTGCTATGGAATCATGATCATCACCTGTGCCGCCGTCACCATTCTCCTCGTCTACTTTTTGCTCTGTAGTGAGAACTACCATTGGCAGTGGAGAGCTTTCTGTACGGCAGGAGCAAGTGCCTTTTATGTCTTTGCGAATGCGCTGTTATATTGGATCAGCAAATTGAGCTTTGGGAGCTTTACCAGCGGGGTGCTTTATGTGGGGTACAGCTTGTTGATTTCGTTCTTGTTTTTTATATTGACCGGTAAGTTGCCTTCCCAGGTCAGCACCTTGGAGCTTGATTGGACACTAATACCAATTGACAGGAACCATCGGCTTCTTCTCGAGCTGGGTCTTCGTACACAGGATTTACGGATCCATCAAAATCGACTAAGGGGAAAAGATTATGGGCATATGCTATTTTTATGTAGAACATCATGGGAGTTTTGAAGGCGCTGATTAAAACAGCACATTGGTGTATATCTACCCCATCTTGATTACCATCTCGTCCTCGAGCGCGATTCCTTGAGACCTTGATCTATCGTCTAGTGACGTGCCACGTATATACTCTATTCATGATTCCCCACAATAGTAAATGCCCTTTCGGCACTATCTCGACTTCTGCACTCGATGCTCTTCCATCCAGATTTTTCACCCCTTCACAGCATCAATCAAACTTCTCTGCCTATTCCCCCCTACAACATTCTGTTCAACCCAAGAAATCGGCCGCCCCGCAATAGCTCCCAAGACGCAAAACCCAGTGGCGACCAATTGGAAGACGAACACGAACGCAGACACGATACCGAACATCGAGAAGAACTTCACAAACTCATTGACCTGGTACAAGTCATTCTGGGATTTGATGAGATAGACCGGCGGATTCTGATGTTTCTGCTTTTGCAATTGCAGGACCGTAGTCAGAGAGACTGGAGCTTTGAAGAAGGGTATGATAAAGATTTTGAAGACTTGGTGGATGGAGACGTATAAAATTAAGTGGGTGGGATCGTATGCTATGTCGATTGCGTTAGCCACTGCTCCCTCGAATATATGACCCTTGCTAAAATCGTGTTTCCACCACCCCAAAACTCGCTCCTAGGTTTCTGTTCTCTGGAGCCAACGTACCAACAGAGTCGACCGCAATTTCAATCCTGGGACTCATGATCTTGTACCAGCGATAAATGCACCATATCAACCACCTGCTCCCCTCGAAACTACCGGTGCGGCAGAATGGATGCGTGAAACTGGCATTGGGCGTGAAATACTTTTCTATCGTCGCGCGTTGTGTTGCTGGTGGGGATTGGGTGAGGAGGTGGATTATGTGATTGATTTCCGCTGGAGGGTTCTCCATGGTTTGTAGAGGCGGGAAGGGGTGGTCTTTCGGGGAGGTCTTTCGTAGGATGTATTGTGTCGGTGAATGGTACGGAGGATGGGCTCCAGATTCATTCGAAAAGATCAATTGGTACAATATTGAATAGGTGGATATGCTTGCTCGGTTGGCCCTAGGAATGCCGCGGCTCTGATGTCATAATTCCGCCAAACCCTAATTCTACTAATTGGGACTAGAAGAAAACATTGTGCAAGGCTGCGAAATTTCTAGCTTCAGTCAATGCGACGTGAGAACTTGACATGAGCAGGGAAAATCACACAATCTTCCACATCGAAACACACCCTTTGCATTATGGCGCTTCAGCTTCAGCAATGTGTGCTTATGGCTCTGCTCTTCTGCAAAGTTTCGTTAACCTTGTTTGCATAGCTCTACCAAACACTCACGGCGACTGGTTCCCTTTCTCAGAAAAGCCTCAGTCTCGAGTGTTCTGATTTGGATTGAAGGCCGTTTCGATTGCCGGTCGAAAAGTGTTTCATTTTCCAACATTCGTGTACCTCAGATAAGGCTTCACCTCTCTAACCTCCCCAAACTTTTTCTTCGCCGTCTCAGTGCTCACAGTTGGGGGAACGATTACATCGCCGCCAGGTGTCCAATCAATTGGCGTTGTAACACCCTTTGTATCTCCGGTCTGCAAAGAGTCTACAACCCTCAGCACCTCTGCAGTGTTTCTCCCAGTACTGGCAGGATACATCATCGTCAGTCGGATCTTCTTTTGAGGATCGATCACAAAGACGCTTCTTATGGTAAACGCGATTCCCTTGTCATCTTTATTGGTCACGTCCTGGGCGTCTACCATATCGTATGTAAAGGCGATCTTCCTATCCGCGTCTGCGATGATAGGAAATTGGAGGTCCGAACCCTGAGTCTCATTGATATCCGAGATCCATTTACCGTGTGATGTGAGATCATTGGCAGACAATCCAATCAATTTGACTCCTCTTCTATCGAATTCTCCCTTCATCTTTGCAAAGGCACCCAGCTCCGTCGTACATACTGGTGTGAAGTCTGCCGGATGGGAAAATAAGATCGCCCATTTGTCGCCAATCCATTTATGGAAATCGATGTCTCCTTGTGTTGTCTTTGCTTAGAAATTAGGCGCTATACTCCCAAGTCGGAGGTGTAGTTGCTCGTGCGTGGCCGTCGCGAGAGTTCTGCGGAAAAAGGGTACGGTGGAGGGACGAGTGACAGGGCGGATGGTGGTCGCAAGAGAGCGCGGAGCAGCGCGAGTGAGGAAGGTTGTCATTTTTGTAGGCTAGAAGATGTAGAGTGATTCTATGAAAATCATGCGAGAGAATTGAATATTGCTAGAGAACATCTAGAGCATGAAGCCCGAATCATCAACTGTAGTAATTTGTCTCGTTTGTCTCGCTCTTCAATTGCATCATCACGGAGTTTCGGCGATGACGGGCCGAGATACAGTAGGTTGCAAAACCATAGATCGGGCGCTAAGGCGGGACAGCCGCACACTAAAACTCGCCCGCAGGACGTCAGGCTATAGGTATAGTAGTATAATAGTATAGAACGGCTTATAAACTATTATAGATTAGTCCTAAAT